>BMAC01000038.1:140172-159749 GCA_014905375.1 Phtheirospermum japonicum
GGTGTTGGACAACTAATCCTTTACTAATTGCATGACAAGAGTATCATTTCCAATTTTCAATATGTCAACACATATATAATAATAAAATAATACTCCATCCAATGCGTTTACTATAAATGCAAGGATCTTCATTATTTCTGACAAAATCAAACGATTTGATTGCTTTGTCAAAACAAATATTCCAACTTCTAGAGGCTTGTTTAAGTCCATAAATAGATTTCACATTATTACAAATGTGTGATCCACATCCGGTATCAAATACCTGACATCCGGTATCAAATACCCGACAGTGAGAGTTATTAATAGACATATTTATCTCAATGACAAACATACATGAGGAGCCGAAAACATCTAACGTTTRCCACTTCTCATAGTCTCTCTTCRAATGTCCCTTTTCWTTGCAATATAAGCACACGTCTTTAGCCAGCGTTGACTTCTTATYCACCTCCTTTRGGKTTTAAAGTCGTAGGCTTAGGKCCAGCCTTAGTTTTCTTTTTCTGCTTTTTCTTACCTTTCAAGTTAGATCTAGCAGATGTACTCACTTAGCTTTGCCCTTTGAGGTGGAAGACTCATACGTCTTAAGCATGTTATGAAGCTCGGGAAGCTTCGCTTTCGTATTGTTCACATTATAATTSACAATGAAGTTTTCAAATGAACTAGGAAGCGAATTCAATATCAAGTTAACTGAGACATTTTTAGTTAGATTCATTCCAATCGAAACCAACCTCTCGATCAACCCTATTATCTTCAAGACATGCTCAGACACCTTGCCCCCATCATGAAGCTTGCACTTAAAGAGATCTCTTAGCAGCTCATACTCCATAGTTTGATCTTGCAAAGCATAGAGACTCTTCAAATGCTCTAACATTTCATAAGGGGCCATGTGTTCATGCTGTCTCTGCAATTCCATCGTCATCGCAGTTAGCATGACACACTGTGCCGAAGATGCATCATCCTTATATTTTACATGAATATCCATGTCAAACTTGGCATATTCAAGAGAATCTTTATTAGGAATACCAGGAACAGGTTTGTCCAACACGTACTCAATCTTTTCCTGTCTCAGAATTAAACGCAAATTACGCAACCAATCTATAAAGTTAGGTCCAATCAACTTGTTCGTTCCAACCAAATATTTCAATGATAAATTCGACATCTTAACTAATTCGGATAAAATAAATAGAGTGGGAATTAATACTCTAATTCTAATTCCTATGATCACAATTATTGACTAATTAATAAGGATTTTAATAATTAGCTCCCACTATTTTAACATATTTTATGACCCCACGGTAGAATATAGACTCATAGCAAATATGATCATAGTGAGCCAAGATCCATATTCATACAATTGTAGCCTCTGCTAGGGCTGATGACCACAATAGTATAACTGATAGGTGTCCAAACCAATTATAGATAATTATAACTCTTGGTCGATCAGATCTAATCCGATCTTACGCCCTTAGTTGATTTCGACGCTAGAGCGACAAGAAAGAACTAAGTAAGTCAACTCCATTACACGATCGCAAACATATGCATCTATGAGCGAGTCTTTAACCTCGTCGATCGGAGCAAGCAATAGAGTGCAAATACTCATGGACGAAAAAGGTCTCATACTCACCCAATTATAATGGATAGTGCATTCATCCAAGATGAGAATCATATTTTATTGGGGAACATTTTTCGGGGTTTAACAATTAACAAGATCCAAATGAATAGTAAACAATTATTAGGCGCCGCCTACTCATAATTTATAAGCAAACGGTCCGACAAATATTGGGCGCCGCCTACAAGAGTTTGTAAGCAAACAGTCCGATAAATACCGGTCGCCGCCTACCTAGACAATATATGCAGACTCTATACTAAAAAGTTATATACTAGCCACATAGACAATTAGAACAAGTAGAGGAACAATTCCATAATTAAATTAAAATTCAAATTCTTAATTTAAATCGCATTATCAAATAATGCATTAATATAATAATAATCATGGGTTAATCATTTAAATTTAGAAAAATTAAATTCCAAGTTTAATCCGATTTATAAATTATTTTAAATGGTTTAAATTATATAATTATTAAATTCCAAATTAATTCTCATTTCTAAATAATTTTAAAATATTTAAATTTAGAAATTATTAAACTTCAAATCTAATTCTTATTTCCAAATAAATTTTAAAAGTGATCTAATTTAGAAATTAATTTCTAAGACAATTTAAAATATAATTTTCAGCGAAAATATAATTTTTAAAATTTTCTGCATAGCCAAACAGCCCCTTATCAATTTTCCAAAAGTTCTAGGGTCCTTTCAGCAACTTTTAAAAACTCTAATAATTACAGAAATATCATTTGGCTTAAAATAATTTTTTTGAAAAGTTTTGGGGTCTGAACAGAATTTCAGAGAAGTACCTTTTAGAACAACCTGCAAGATTTGATGAAAATCTATACCAAGAATTATTATTTTGTTACCAAATGAAAGATGCGTATTTGAATTGTTTTTCGATCTCATAAAGTCTTTCAATGGTCTGTCCAAAGTTTTAAAATAATGGGCTATGCATCATTGGAGTTTCGTCCCAAATAATGTGTTGCGCATCCACCATTAATTTTGCAAGTAAAGTTTCAGTAAGGATTGAGATTTTGGTTGATATTAAAAAGAACCTTAAATTTAGAATGTCCAGTTCTTCATTTCGAAAGAAGAAGAGAAGCTGTGCCGTTTGATGTTACATTAAAAACAATTCTACTTTTAGATTTAAGAGTCATAGAAAGCGTCCTCCGTATTAATGGCTGAGAAATACATCACCCTTGATTAAATAAACAGTATCCATGACTTTATCCTAAACGTAATGGTTAACAACATTAAATTTTTTTTTTATCATATTGCGTGTCATTAATTTTTTTTAATAACATTGTGACATTTGACTCCTCGAATTACATTTAGAAAATACTAAGCATAATAGTTATCACCTGATTTTYGTGAAATATAGTAAATTACTAATGAAAACAAATCATTTTTTTTTCTCTCTTACATGTTTTTTTATTTTTTTTTTGCTATCCAACATGGATTGTAGATCTACTACAATTTCGTTTGAAGATACTTTTTTTTCCTCGAGCAAATCAAGATTCAAAATTTGAGCATCACTCATTTGTAATCTGAAAAATAAAAAGTGCATTGAAAATATAATAAAGATACTGGTAATAAAAATAATAGAATAGAATATAAGTAATGATTTATAGAGCATAAAAGAAGATTATCAACATCATACATCGTGATATGTATCATATTGCGTGTCATTAATTTTTTTTAATAACATTGTGACATTGGACTTCTCGAATTACATTTAGAAAATACTAAACATCATAGTTATCACCTGACATCAATTTCGTTTGAAGATACTTTTTTTTTCCTCCGCACAGTGGGAAAATGATTGTACAAGTATTAAATAAAATATAAATATTACAATGATGTTGAAGTGATTAGTATATAAAATTAATTCGATTTTGAACTTCGATAGGAATTATGCATGAAATGAATATTTTCAAATTATTGTATTAGCAACATTTGCTTTTGTTTTGGAATTAGTCGAGATTTACAATTTGATATTACATATTGAAAAGGTTAATTTAAATGGTATAACATGGATCTTTTTTGCGATACCCCAAATGTATATCCTTGCACCGAAATAAATGAATACATAAGGGACTAGTCTTACAAAAATTGCATCACCGAAACAGGACATTCTTGCAATTTCCCAAACTTTAATTTCTTTCGACTCTTTTAATTTCGAATAACTGGCGCCCAGTTGTTTTCTCTCTCCCACTCTCTCTCTACTTTCTCTGAACTTTTCACCGTTCCATTTTTCTAGAGCGAACAAGAGTTTTGGACGAGTAATAGGTCTCTGTTGAATTTAATTTCCGGATTTTAGTTCTTAATGTCACGGCGTTATATTGTAGAGTGCTTTTTTTTGGTTGTTGTTCTGAGGGTTTCGATCAACGTTTCATTGTTTTTTTGATTGTTATCGGAATTTTTTGTTCTTTTTTTTTTCTTTTCTTAATTTGATTTTATGGCATCGATTGTTGTTTAATGCAATTTTCGGGGAAAGAAAACAGGAAATTGGGTATTTCTGACTTGTACTGATTTTATCTCAGGTCTTCGTGTCCTGCTGCTGGAGAAAAGGGACCGAGATTTCTTGAAGACTAACAAGGGTATGGCGCATGCGTGGTAACATCGGTTTGTCTTTGTTTGTGTTGTGTCGGTGATTGAGAAGCGAATTTCTCTAGTTTGTGTTTTATTATTGTTGGGCTGATGATAATCGATGTCAAGGGTGTTTTCTGGGGTTATTATCTGCTATTTAAAAATTGTGATAGAAAGTGTGTAGAAGTTTGTAAGTGAAGAGGCAGAGAGAATATGGCTACTTGGTCCCAATTGCATTGATTGCATGCCTTTACTTTCTAAGTCAGTATATTATTAATTGAAAACCTCGGTGATAAGAAGAAAACAGGAAAACTTTCCAAGTGAAAAATGTTTAGTTTGATGATATGTGTGCTTTTAAAGTCTTGTGGTGAAAATCTTGGGAATAAAATTTTGCCTGCTTCTATAGTTAGGCAATTTGCCTATTGTGGTATTATTAATAATTGTTGTTAACTGTTTATCACGAGCTATTGATAGAATACAATCTCAACGTTTGTTCCTTTTTCTGTATACAAGTCATATGTATGGAATGTTGCTCTCATTCTTTTCTTTTTATTTTTTGTATACATCTGGTATTATTCAACTGATTATGTATTGTTACTTCTATTTTAGACCTGAGGGTTCTACTGATTTTATTTCTGGTGTTTCTACTCGAGTAGATATAAACTTGAGAGATCCGACTTTCTTGAACACTAAAAGAGGCATGTAGGTCATGTTTCATATATATCATCATTGGAGTTTATAGACTTAATTCAGGGGTTTTTAGAAAGTTGACGGTTGTGAATGCAAAAAAATATTTAGTTTTTGTTTCCTTTTCCTGCACCCTTGTCTCTCCATACAGCATGTTGGTTGAATAATATTGTTTTTCCTAGCGGTTTGCCATATATGTATACACAATTATTCTGAATAGGTAATGCTAACTTTCGAGTCTCTTAGTTGATCTGTCTGGTTTTTTCTATTGACTCTGCTGAACTAGTGCATGTGTAATTAGAAGGTTAATCCCAAAAATATACCTTTGTGGTGTTTGTTTTAAATTTGAACTTACATTTTTGTTCCTGTCTTTTTCATTGAAGACTCAAAATGGAAAACCAGCTAAAAGTAAGGTACACTTGGAGTGCAGTCCGTGTGGAGGTCGGCTCTTTGTTTTTTGAGGAACACAAGCTTAATAAAGCTAGGCGTGACTTGAGGAAATTGAAGAAGAATTTCCGTGAGCTGCTGGAGAACAATGTTGCCCTGAAGGCTGAGATCGACCAATGCATGGGCGAGAACAAGGCCTCACATGATGAGCTCGATGACGTCAAGGCCAAAGCAATTTCGGAAAAGGAGGCTGAGATCGTGAGCTTTAAAGCGTCAAGGAACGCTCAGAAATCAACGGTCAAAGAGATGCTAAGAGCTTTCAAGGGAGGTCGCTGGACCATAGTGATGGGGATAGAAGATATGGGGGCAATCGGGATGATGAAAGACCTTAAGGAAGGTCTAAATTTGTACTTCACCATGGGAAAGTCTGTTAAACAAGACGTTGGACTCAAGATGAATCAGATGATGCATGATTTGAGCGACGGCAAAATCACCAAGTTCAAATACTCCAAACTGTACAAATTGACTTCAAATGGCCGTGTTCGCATCGTGGGTCGGAAGGAGTGCAAAAGGCTCAAGTTTGATCCCAAGGCGAAGAATTAAGCTTGTTGGTATTTTCTGTAAATAAAAAAACATCTATGCTGCCATGTTTGTGATGATCGTTTTTTGAGATTCTCAAACTCTGGAATCATGTTTATATTGTGCTGGTTTTATTTTTGGAGACATTGGTTGTGTACTGTGTTCGATGCTAAACTTCTTAAATGAGTTGTATGTAGTTGCACCATGAGAGATGAGTTTTCCTAGATTTTTTTTACTTACTGGTCAAGCATTATTGGTTGTTTTTTTTTTTTTTTTAAATGTTGTTGGGTGTTGATTAGATTCCTGAAATTCTGATTTGATATTTTTTGATTCAAAATGGCACCAATGATATCAAGGGCTGTATTAGTTCATGTGATCCTTTTGCTTTCAACAGCAACAAGCATGAAAAATTAGTGTTTTAATGAATCTTTTATCTTTTCTAAGAAATGCTTTTTTTAGTATGCGGAACTTGAAATATCAAGGCCTTTTTTTTTTCTTTTTGCTTTTCTATCTTGTCCTCGGTGAGTAAAGTTTTCGAAATTTACAAGATATCACCACTATGATCAATGTTCCGTTGATTTTCCTTTTTTCTTTTCGATAAGTCTGCATAAAAATATAACTTTACATTATTAATGAAAAGATTTTAGTTAAACATTACCTTCCTAATTTTATATTACTTTTTTATCATTTATTAATGATTATGAATTTTATATTACGTCTTTATCATTTATTAATAATTATGGTTATAAGTCTAATAGATGTTTTATTTATGGAATATAAAATTAAAAAAACTAATGAAAAACATCCAAAAGTACTCAAATAATAAAATTTCTTCTAACTGAAACTCATTTATTTTCTTTTTATTTCTTTTATCTCTATTGCTCGGAGCGGCCCACATATTCTTTTTCTGTCTTTATTTTTATTTTTTAAATACATTTTTATTAATCAGTAAGTAAGTCTACACAGAAATAATTTGCTCGAAGTAGTAAAAATATAATTGTGCATGATTAATGAAAGACTTTTAGATAAATTCCTTAATTTTTTAATTTTACAATTACTTATTTATTCTTTGTTAATAGTTATGGATAAATCTAATAAATCTTTTTAATTATGGAAGGCATACTTATTAATAGGAAATTATCAACACGCAAGTTTTTAACCATCATACGACTGAAAAACATAAGCATATTTCCACTACAATCTTGAAAGTGAGGTAGTTATTAGATACCAAAAAATTTGATACAATATGGCTAATATTCTAAAACTATCATATTATGGATTTATAGCATGTATTGACTCCTGAATACGCATTCATATTTTTTTATTGTCACAATTTTTTCCCTCGTAAGAGAGAGTCAAGTGGAGCTTCAGAGCCCACATAATTTTGGTTATATTGATATCCTTCACCATATAAAATATTTGCGCCATGATCAATTTATTAGAAAATAAAAAAAATATTTTTTAGTTGTTTCTAAGGTTGTTAATACCATTCAACTGGACTCTCAATTAATATATGTAAAATTTAGGCAGTTTGAATAGATTATGGTAAATATATTCAATTATGATATATATATATATATATATATATATATATATATATATATATATATATATACATATATATATATACTATATATATATCATACATAATCATAAAAATTTTAAATAGATTCAATAAATATATAGAAGTAGCATTGAAATAGAACACTACAATCTCTTTTTGTTTTTTAATACAACTCTTTCTCTATTTGTCTTATCTCTTCACGTACTTACATAAAAAATTTATAAAATGGTATCTTCTCGGTGCATGTGGATTTGTGTTTTGATGAAATTTTCTAAATTTTTTAAAATGCACGATTGTCATTTAGTATTTTATTCCATAAACCTCAAATAATTGTATTGACCTTTAGTTTTAGAATTCATAATGGTTCGTAATTCAATTTTTAAAATTTTTCACTCTGCATTTGTCCCCATTATATTCCCCACTAGATTATAGTGTTTATTTAAATTCTTATTACATACTGATTTCTTGTTTCACAGGTTAGCTACCTAATTTTGAAGGTGGAGCATATATTTGTTTGTTTTGTTAATATTATTTATAAGATAAAAATGCACGACACATTTGGTATTTTTAGAATTATTTTAATGGGTGTCAAATATTGAATTATGATATAATATTACACATTTGGAAATGCTTTATATTTTCAATTTTGTTCTTTTCAAGTTATTTGAATATTTCTAATTTTCTTTATTATTGCAAAATATTTTATATAGGTAAAATATGAGTTATTTACAATAAAGTATGTAACTAAACATTACTAATGTATTCAACCTAAACGTAAAAATATTAAATTATATACTAATAATTAATAAACATTGATTAGATACCAATACAATGTGAAATGGGTTGAGAGTATGACATTTTATGACTATCTCAAAATATGTAACTAATAATTATTAATGAATTTATTCTAAATATTAATATATAAAATGATTGAATAATAATAAAAATAAATAAAATAAAATAAATATTAGACACGAATTTAGCCACTGAAACTGATTTTCAGAGGTATGGTTCATCTAGCAATGTTATACCGACTAGTACGCATTCGGGTTGACATTGCGAATGATGGTGAAATTGTTAAGTTAAGTACGACTTCAAATGTTGATTGCGGAAGAGATTACGTAGATGTTCTCCATACTCTGATTCGTAGTCATACGAAAAAACTATTGACGACGGGATAGGAGACGGAGGTATCTGAGTTTGGCCAGAAATTTGCAAGTGGTGCGAAAGATTTCAGAATTGCGCTACGTAAAACTGCAATTGGCGGAGGTTTTCAGTTCAAGTGGATTACGAACGATCTCTCAAGGGTTACAACAGCTTGTTTGGACGACAATTGCGGGTGGTTCGTGCATGCCTCTTTGGAGCAAATCAACGGATTTTTTTACGTGAGACAAATTAATAACGTGCACAAAAGATTATAATAAAAAAAAAAGAAAAATTTAAAGAATAAAAGAAATAAAATTATAATAATTAATGAAGACTTCCCAAAAGATTATTAAAAAAAAAAACAAATACTTGAAAAATAATTAAAAAATAATTATAATAATAAATAAAACTTTAATTATGACTAAAAAAAATATTTTCGTAAAATATAAAGTAATATATTAGTTTATAAATAATATATTTTTTACAATATAAAAGGATAAAAAATGATTTTACCAATAATGTAGGAGCTTATTAGAAAAGGCTACTATTTGTAGCTTTTTCTGAAAATGAGCTTATTAGGCATAATAAGCTATCAGGAGCTTATTCTTTGTTCTTACCAATCAMCCTAAAAGAGTTTAATGTGATGAAATAAGTTATAGGCACTTTCAATAAACTCAACCAAGCAAGACCTTGATATTACATATTGAAAAGGTTAATTTAAATGGTATTACATATTGATATTACATATTCTTTTTTGCATATTGAAAAGATTTTTTGTCTTTATTTTTATTTTTAAGACATTTTTGTTTTGTTGAGAAAATGCATAATTTGAGCTTTTAATTTATAATTCATATATTCTCAACTTAATTTAATAATGTAAACAATAAGATCATTTAATATCCATTTTACATCAAAACTGGTAGCTAACTCTTATTAATATTTTACCATAACTACTATAAAATATTAATTTATTTTACTATTAAATGTTAAAGATATTTTTTTTAATTTAGATCTTACTGAAAATATATAAAATATTTTATTTTTCATTATTAATAATTTATGTGAACACATTTTTGTCCAAATAAACAAGAAAAAAACATCATCCAAATGTCACACTACGCCATAAACCCCTTAGGGGGGAATCGATTTGGATATAAAAATTCATAAGTATTTCCAAGCGTAATATAATCATAGTTTTTGATTTTAATCGATTCTCTTCACATTTAAAAAAAACAAAAAAAATAAAAAACACTACATTAATTGCCTTAGGTTATAATTTAAGAGGATATTCAAATCTTGATGAATTAATATTCTATTCAGATATTAAAAAAAGTCAGATAAGTGATCTAAGTTGTTTTTAATTTTGATTTTTTGTCTAAATAACACACGTGCCCGCGCACACACATATATATCCAGAACTGAATAGTGTTTATATATAAATCCAGACAATATTTCATAATAGGCATATTATTTAATATATCGAATAAAGATAACAAATTCTTACACAAATACTAATCAATTGGCAAATTAAAGAAGAATATTGTAACTATGAGATGATTTATCTTTTCGGGAGGAGTCTTCAAAACCTATTCAAATGACTTGAAGTCATACTTYTTAATATGAAATTATCGTCGCACAAGTGTTTAACCATCGTACGACTGAAAAACATAAGCAGATTTCCACTACTGATCTTGAAAGTGAGATAGTTATTAGATACCAAAYAACTTMATACAATATATAAATCATTCAAGTTTTATAAAYAATCTGATCGTAAGATATGACCAACAAAGRACTGACTCATTCAAGTTTTGACATGACTGACATGGATTCTTTTATAAGAAATTAACATGGAAATCTTTTATTTTGAGTGAGACATAAAATGAGATAGAAACTTGATGCACAGTATAGTGTCGAACCAATGTTGTTCAATTACAACTAGTGCATTCTAAAGTACTAGGATCACTACATACATTCATATCTCAAAGATACATCACTCATTATTTCAAAACTTGTTCATTAGCAAAATGATATGATCAAGACCTGGATATGCTAAATATACAAAGTATACTATTTCATTCTTATAATTAATAATTGTTGATACATGACATAACCATTCAAAATGAAGACCATTCAAATATTTTATAGTATTGGTTGATGCTTTGGCACGTATTGTCCATGAAAATGTTGCATTTGCAAAACTTCTAGCACATTTAATATGATTGAGAACTCACCACCCTTATAAAGTACCCAAACTCATAATGCTAGAGAGTTTACATCAAAAGTATTTGATGTCTATTGCATTTTAATAAAGATCGATGTAATGCATTTTGTACCCTAATGTGCATATATAATAAGGTCTCAAAGAAGACACCGTCAAAAATAATATAGATGGTGACTAAGAAAATATTTATGCGCACTCATTTGTCTTTGCACAGGGTTATGCAATATTGCACGCAACTCTTACTTATTCGTTTATGAATCTCTACTAACCAAGTATTTTGAGTACCAGTTGGTAACTGGATATAAGCCTGATAATTCATATCTACACATATTTGATTACGCAGTATATGTGCCTATTGTGCCCCCACAGCGCATTCATATGGGTTTCTAAAGACGATTAAGTATTTATGTTGGATATGAATCTCTAACATTCATCCGCTATTTGAAACATTTGACAGAAGATCTCTTTATCGCTAAATTAGCGAATGCGTCACTCTAATGAGACAGTTTTCCCGTCGTTAAGGGGAGATAAGAAAAAGTATTTTCTAATGGAACGACATGGATAGTTTCACACTATGTCTCATTATGATCCCCGCATTTCACAATGTAAAGTGAAAGTAAAGTAAAGTGAACAATTGATCTTCAAAGTATAGAAGAATCAATTTCTAAAGTGACGAGATCATATATATACCAGCTGCAAATGTGTCTGCAAGGTTAAAAGTCCTCATAAAGGGCACAATGTCACAAATTAAGACATTGCAACCATACTTAGTGGAGGTGTGGTTGAGGTCGTGACTCCCAAAAGGAACAAGATGAGGTCACTTGGTTCGATCAATACTCGCCCAAGGAATAAGAAGGCATGTATGACACAACTTCAATTGATCATCAGTGAAGATAATGACTCTCATGAGATTATCTCTGGTTATACTTATGTCCATGAATCATTACTGGAGGACGCTCCGATGTTTAATATGATTCCAGAGAATAAAGAAATATCAATGTACAATGAGAGTTTATATGAGTTGATGGAAAGATTTTCCACACACATTGATGATATATGCACTGTTGCTCAAGGAATCATAGAGTACGATGATATCGACCCACACTCTATTGAAATGTCAATATAGAGCAAATTGACCTAATTCTAAAGAATCAATCCAGGTAGAACTAAATTCACTGACAACAAGACAGGTTTTTGGTCTGGTAGTGGTAACCTCACCAAGTGTAAAGTCTGTAGGACATAAACAAAGTTTTGTTAGAAAGCGTAATGAGAAAAATAAAGCCATGAGATGAAAATCTATACTTGAAGCACAAAGTTTCTCAAAACGCCCTTGAATATACTATGGGGATATGTACTATCCCATAATAGATGTTATAATTCCAAAGAACTGTAGCCTATACCTGTGGTTACATCATATCTCTACGGGGATCGTGATTTAGAGATATATATACGAAAGTGCTTGCTGGCTTTTCATTGCCAAGGCAAGTGACTCTAAGCCACGGAGTACATTTGCAATTAAATTACAACATTCACTTTATGGATTGAAATAATCTAGACGGATGTGGTATAATCGTCTAAGTGACTACTTGATTGGGAAATGATAATCTATGCCCTTGCGTATTTATAAATAAAATAAGTTTCAAATTTGCGATTAAAGTTGTATATATCGATGATATGAACATAACATCCACTCTTAATGAAATAAGAACTATCGCTAGTTATTTGAAATTTTAATTTGAGATAATGCATCATGGGAAAACTCGGTCATGTTAAGGCTTTAAACTAAAATCGAGTTTGCGGAATACTAAATTCTACAGTTTGCAAATATCCAAAAGATGATCGGACAATTAAATATGAATAAGTGCAATATGTTAGCACTCCTATGATTGGTCAAAGTGAAGATATAAGGAAAGACCAATTCCGTCAGTTGAATGACGAAGAACTGGTGGGAGCTGAAATTCTCTACCTATGTACAATATGCGCATTATTGTATCATTACTAATACACCTGACCAAATATTAATTTCTCAAAATCGTTATTTTGATTTAACTCAAGAAAGCGCAATGTCTTTGGAATGGAATCAAAATGTATTTTGATACCTAAAAGAAACCATTGACGCGAGTTTATTTTTCTCATTCATAAATATAATTGGGACTGCAGATGGTCTTGTAACCCTTAAAGAAAATGTTGAGTATACTTCCTACCGTGAAATACCAAATAGTATGGTTGATGTTGGTTACTCATTCAATCCATGTAAATAGATCATTATCACGCATGCAGTAGTTCGTGAGTATCTACGATAAATGTTATTATCATATATCTGATAATAGTGGCTTGAATCTATCAGTGAAGAAAATGTGATAATATGAGTAATATCACCACAACTCTTCTACAACCAACAATTATGGACTTTATCAAGAATCAAGTAAATTGAGGAAGTGGAGACTTTCAAAGTTCTTTCGATAGATTTACATATCAGAGAGAGGTGTACACTTTAGGAGGAGTCTCAACATAGGTGTGTTGTACTCTTTTTCCTTAGACCAAGTTTTATTTTTCCCATTGGGGTTTGTTACTTGGCAAGGTTTTAACGAGGCAACAATGAAACATCATTTCACCATTTGACTTGGCACAAAGGGGAGTGTTGAAGGAAAAATACAATTAGTGTCCCTTCGTCAACAAGTAACTAACGAGGGACAATTTATGTATTTGTTAGCCTTGTGTATTATGTAAACATGTAATTGTACACTATATAACCCACAAAACTTTTCAAAGTTTCAAAAATCTTATTTTGACCCCCAATTGCTTTATTAATTTTTCAAAACCGTAAAACTTTTTTATTTTTTGAGCCGAAATGAGTCAAACGACTTCCAAATAACTTCAAATTCGAACCATGTTCGTTATAACATCCTCCTACGTAAGACGTATCCAAAATTACAAATGTACCTTTTGAACTCCAGATTTCAAGAATTGAGACCCGAACATTCTTATCATCATATTCTGCGTTGTAGATTATTAGTTTCACTTCCAATTGTCTTAAAATCTTAAATATTATTGTATTATATGTTATTTTATAATTTTTATAATAATATCATATTTTAGGAGACGACATGGGATTTTATTTGGAAGTGACGAGGTATTTCATGTATTAGATCTGGAACCTCGTAAAGTCGTCGTAGCTTTATACTTGATTCTGGAAAAAAACATCAAAGAAGGTGAGTAAGACTTTCTTAATTAGGGAGTTTGAATATTTCAAATCATAATGCGTTGTTTGTACATATCTGTGTGTAAAATATCAGGGAAACTTTTCACAAAATAATAATTATTATAAATAGAATTGGAATATCTTATAATATAAATTCGTCAATCATTTTTACAACGCAAAAATTCCAAATCGAAATGCGTATATATAAACCCAAATCACGTGTATAAACACTTTTTCTTAAAACTTATTCGTCTCCTATTCGGGACGTCTGTTTTCCAGGATAAGACGGGTAAACCGAATTACATTTCGTCTCCGGCGAACTGATAGTCATGCCTAAATCTTATCACACAAAATGCAAGAGGCCAATTGAATTGTTTTCGTTCAATATGCAATGGCTATAGTTATGCAAATATGTGGAATGTGGGTTTTTTCTTCTCTCGTTTCTTCTTATGATTGTTGTATTGTTAGCCTTTGTTTATAGGCTAGTATTTGACCTTTAATGCTTGAAAATTAAAACCACATAATGACATAATGGAAGTTACACAATTCAAGACATTTGAATTGAGTGTAACAACAAAACCATTTCTCTCCCCATTAGTGTAGGAGTTATTAGGTTGGATTTCTCATTTGTAATTAACTTTAATTACAAAATACAACCAATTCCAACACTCAAATTAGTTTTAATTTTATCATTTATATAACCATAAAATTGGATAAGAAGGTCAAAGAAAATTACACAATTTTCTTCACAAACTTTCAACAATCCCCCACATGAAGAAAACTTCGCCAATGGAGTATTTAGTAATAAAACCCAATAGTTGAACCCTGCATAGGATAGGTAGGTGTTACCCTTTGAACCTTCCCTTGTGAAAGAACATTTACTTTACTGGCTGACCAGTGGACGCGATATCTTTGAACTGTTCTGCCGTTTGTGTAAACGATGATATACCCCACACAAGATTCTCCAAACATATTTCAGTTCTCATATTTATGTCCATTCATGGCCCCGAACATACGCCTGGTTCTGCAAGAGGTTCTGAGAATTGAGCCTCACACAATTTTCTTCGAAGCGGCCCCACTTCTCTCTCATATAGGTGATTCTTTATTATAAGTAGACGGCACTACTATGCTCGGCTCTCCGAAGCAAGAATCATTGAAAGCCAATGCTTATCCTCTCCCACAAATATAACTATTTAAATCTTGTGTAAGGAATAACTTCCCACATAGTGATGCTACGAGTCTTTATACAATTAGGTTGTCCATTTGAACCTAGATTTTTGGAATCTCCACTCAATTATGTTGGGTTTCCATTGTATATCAACTCATTTTTCAGAGGCTTAAGTCACATTTCTCAATATGACTTTACAACTACCTCTCAACTTAACCGTTTGGTTAACATATCCGTTCAGTTATTCTTTGACTTCATGTAGTCAACAACGATAACATTAATAGAGAGTTGTTATCTAAATGTGATCAAGAGCTTCTCATTACTTATAATTTTCCATTATAAGTATAAACTTGAAATCAAATATTTTAACTATCTTGGCTGTAAGTATTGCAATTTTAGCAAGACACCCACCCCACCCCTCCCCTTTCCAACCATATATTTAAATTACACTCATAAGTGAATTAAATAAAGTGGTTCACTATTTCTCAATAATTTCAACACAAGTCTCATACTTGTCTTCATGAAATGTTAATATAGATTCAAGTTAATTAATCCCCATGGAATATTATAATTAACAAGTCTCAAATAAGTTAATCGAACAATTTATCGATTTATTGACTTTTGATTCAACAACGATTATAACGAGTTTAAACAGTCAAAATCTTTCGTTTTAACTTTCCATTACAACGACATGCTCACGACATAATTTCTAAACAAGAAATTAGCATCCCATATGCATTCAGATTTCATCATATCCTTCTTCATTTAACTTAGAAAATCATTAGTTAATAACCATGCTTAGATTCAAAGTGGTCAATTAGAATAATATATTCTAATACCACTACTTGAAACCATTGAACTTTCCCAATTAAACACATAGGCCCAATAATTATGACTTTTTGTAATCCTCATTTGACTTTTAAAGCTTTACTTGAATTTAACAAATTTAATACTTATCTTGTCTTATAAAATCATATATCTTCTGTTAACTCTCTTACCTCACTAATCACATTATTAACAAGATCACTTTTTTCTTACTGAAATTAAAGTGACATGAGAAGTTATCAATTAAATTTTAAGATCRAYATCAAATATTAGATCAAAATCCAATTCACATCGGACTTTGTAAAATTGCCCARACACGTGAGRCCAAATTTACACTTTACTAAATTTTAACATTTAGGCCCGTCAATTAATTTAGCCCAAGACCATGCTCAAATTGTTAAGCCCACATGAAAATTMATATTGGGCCCAATAAGTTTTAACTTACTTTCCAACGAGGCATCACTTTGCCCAAGCCKTTATTAACAAGTCTCACAACAATTATCTGGCCCGATGACTTGAACCAGAACATAACCTTTAAATTTATTAAACCCAAGTCGGCCCAACAAAAAATGGCCTGAACYAAAGKCTTCATTTTGGCTTTCTTCTTKATGTTAATAATTTRGGCCCAATCAGGTTTATTAATCTTGCCAAATCTTTTTGAATCATGTATTGGCAGCATTATAGCCCAAATAAAGCAAATTGCCTTTCTTCTCCTAAGATTTGTCTAGCCGCCATCATCTAATTAACATATAGCAACTTCGAGCAGAAACGGCAGTCACCGACAACGACGGTGATTGGCTACAACAAAGACTCTTTATCACGTGCACTGCCATCATTACCGCACACATCTTCCCGTAGATCCGACGATTAGCGGTGGCTGCTCCCTCAGATCAACCGACTGTAGAAGATCCGCGCGCTCTGCTGTTAAAGGCGCACCCACCTGAACCAGACTACCATCATCGCCGGATCCGTTTCAGTGGTACCATATAGTTCCTTTGTTTCTGAGGTGGTGTAATTTACTTTTGAATTACAAACCCAATTTCATCAAATTAAATTGTATTAGATCCACTTTTCAATACACTTTGGATTGATGATCTAGCCCATTCGTCGCAGATATTTGGTGCTAAATAAATATTTACATACTAATTCGCCGTGAAGGGTCGCCGTTGACTTACATATGCAACATCTTCCAARGGCCATCYTCGCCAAATTCGTCTGGGAAGCCTTCGCCACCAATAGTTCGGGCGATTGGCAGCAATTGCCACAAACGGCTTGCARAGCCTGTGTGCGTACCAGATCGACATGCTAAAGCCTTCATCGATATAAATCTCGGTTAGAAAACAACCAACATGGCTGCCTCCGCCGACAATTTATGAACCAAGATTTGATTGATCTCGATTCGATGATGCGCTTTAGAAGACCTCATTAATCCTTTTCAAGTTTAAAACATAAATTAATGTTTTAAAGCATTGTACCTCGTGATATAATATTTTTCAATAAAGTTCACTTTAATAGTAAAGTTGAATTACAAAATTTGCACATGAATATTATGAAGCAAATTTACTTGCAAATAGTGTTTGGCACACTCTTAAAATTCATAATCAGAAATTTGTATTAGAAGATAACAAGAATCTATTTTAAGATTGTAGGTATATATAAAACTCGAATCACTAGTATAATATATTTTCTTTAAACATTAATTATCAAATTTTAAAGAGGGTAATGTTAATATAATTTTAAATAGTAGGAGTGTGAAGTTGGGTTGGATTGGTCCTCGAACCAATTTGTAGTATTATTCATATTAAAATATACATGAGAAAATAATTTAAAATTTTAATTACCGAACTTCGGTTGTTGTATTGTAATTATATTGTGTGTCGTAAGTTTTGGGTTGTTTTATTAAATGAAAAGTATGTCAAGGTAATAAATAAAAACAATTGATCACTCTTTTAATTATCAATCAATTATATAATCTATAACATTCCTTGAAACTTTGACAATTTATATCAACTAAAAGAGTGAACAATCAATTGTTAATTTTATTTTAAACAACCATAACAACATTTTTTCTAAACAATCCTAGATAACACTATTAAAAACTACTTTAGAGTGGCAATGGCTTGAAGAATATAATCTCTCCATTTTTAATTATATTTTACTCAAACTCTACGGATCATCTTGAATTTGATTATTAACATTAACAAGAAAGTTGAGAAAAATGTTATCGGGGTAAATAGATTAAAATCACTGAATTGGGGGTAAGAAAAGAAAAAGTAACTGTGGTGGCCCCGTATCAACTGGGTCACTCCTTGAAGGAGTGACCGGATTGCTAACCCATTGTTAAAATTTCAAAAAAATAAACCCATTTGACGTTTTAAATTAAAAAAAACACACACACACACACAAAAAAAAAAGATAAACAAATCAGATCTGAATCAAGTCTACCTTCTGCGAAGGATAAAAATGACCAGGCTGGTATGTACTCAATTCCTATTTGTAGACTTGATTCAGAGATCTAATTAAGTTATCGCAGACGAAGCTTAAGTTTATGTTTCTGCTTCGTTTATCTGTTCAACCCCTTGTTTATCTGTAATTTTTTTTAAAATTGTTCAAATATTGGTGATTGGTAAAATGGGGACGATGCCCTACTGTGTGATTAACCTAATAATTTGGTGTGTTGATTAACTACTCACATTCTTTATGTTTTTTTTAAATATTGATATGCTTCTTATTCCTTCAACAATCATTTGGATATGTCGAATACAATATGTGGACATTATAATGAGTTTTTTTTTTTTGTTTTTTTGTTAATGTTGATATGCTTTTTGTTCCCTTCAACATCATTTGGATATTTATATATGCAGTAGATAAACCTAGTTGTCTAGTGTGTAATTGGTTCGCTTAGTGTTATACCCTTATATCCTAATATATTCAACAGTGATTGCACTTTGACTAACTTGTGTAAGTGTACATTAAAATATATTATATATATAAAATGTCTGAAGGCTACAAAAAAGCAGTGCAATATGCATATTTGGTCTATCAAGTCGAAACTATCAAACGGATTTAAGACTACCAACTAATGTAACTACTTGGTGGTCCCAATTGCATTTTGATTAGTTGGTGCCATTTCATAATTCATTGCATGTCTTTACTGTAAATATTGTTAATTGAACATCTCAATGGTAAGAAGAAAACAGGAGAATTTTTTTATATGTGTGCTCGCTCATTTGTATGATTGATTGTGCACTTACTTCAAATTTTCTTTTTCTTTTTTTGCATTGCTTCCTCGCCTGTCATTTGATTAATCTCTTTCTCGTTATTTTTCATGCAATTTCATTCCAGGAATTGGAATTGATTGTCCATGTTCTGCGAGCTACAGAAACGACCAAGCTTTGGTATGTACTCAATTCCTCTTTGCTAGACTTCATTCAGAGATCTAATTAAGTTGGCTTTGATTCTCTGTTTTTTTTTTTTGCACTCCAAGGGTACCTTATTTTCTCATTTTCATTTTTTATTCTACAATTTAAAAGACAGAAAAGAAATTCTAAGCTCATATTTGTATCAACCGGACAAAACCACCTAGTTCTTTAGGATGCAACTTGTC
>BMAC01000038.1:172913-200319 GCA_014905375.1 Phtheirospermum japonicum
ATTATAACCTTTATACAAAACTTTGGTGAAATTCCTTTCATTTTGAATCACTCAATTAAGCTCAAGATTTGTCCAAGGGTTCATCTTAATGGCTTAATCAATGTATCTCATCTTTATTAGTCGACAACTAGACCATACTCAATTACTATATTGAATATGTCTCTTGCATTAGCCAATGACTTAAGTCGACCTAATATAGAGATTATGAGTGATATCTCTCGAGATTCTTGGCTCAACTACCACCTTCATTTAAATCATGATTCACCCAACACAAGCCATATCTACCCCAAAAAGGGGTGCAAGTATTGGTCATGGTCAAAGTACATCACTTAGTAAACAAGGTGCGTATTGACCTCAAGTCAAAGGATTATCAACACGTTTTATACACTAATAAATTTATAGACATACAATAAATAACTTATCAGTATGGTATACCAATACTCTCTAAAGTATCCATGTATCCATCACGAATGACTATTATTTGCAGTCGTGAGACTAACTGCATTCTCTAAGAATGTGATGTAGACCACATGTCGACATATATTATATTATCAATATCCTAATCTTGATAATCATTAGTCGGGGCTATTTTAAGAGTAATATTTTATCATTGACATCTCACCATATCAATGACAACATTAACTCTATGGGAACATTTATATGAATAATCACAAACAATCAAAATAATAATTCAATAAATGAATTGTCATATATATAATAATTGTGATCAAGTATAATGTCTTTTAATCTGATTGTCTCTAGGACATTTATACTTTCAATCTCCCACTTGGCCTAGAGTCAAACACCTATATATCAAATATTCAGGTTTACGAAATGCTCATCATGTTACCCAGAACATGATGGCTTTGAGAACACTATATTTTAATTTCTCTTATTTCCACTATCTCCCTGATCAAGTGGTAACGTCTTAGTAAATGCTTGTTGCTGTTCATGGATCTCAGTTCCTTTTCTAGCGCAATAGCACCATACAACTATATTGGTGCTATAAACTACCCCTAATTCCTTAAGAGTTTATTTATCGAGACATCTTCTTTAGCTATCTCTTATGTAGCAATGTACTCATCTTCGATTTACCAAATCAGCGGCAGTAGTTTGCTTGGAACTATTCCAACTTACTACCCTGTCATTGAAATGAAGGCATATTATATTATGATTTATAATCATCTTAATATATTTGGAAACTAGAATCAGTGTACGCAGTAACTGCCAGCTCCTTTTGCCCACCATGGACTAAGAAATATTCTTTAGTTCTTCCAAGATACTTAAGAATACTCTTGACTGCTTTCCAGTGTTCTTCCCCAAGATTCAGCTAAAATCTGCCTGCGATGGATCCTATGTACATGGAATGTGAAAACCTCAATATTCTATTGGGTCTATCCCGGTAGATCCTAATTCCAAGAATATAACAGGCTTCACACAAGTCCTTCATCATGAAGGTGTTGGACAACTAATCCTTTACTAATTGCATGACAAGAGTATCATTTCCAATTTTCAATATGTCAACACATATATAATAATAAAATAATACTCCATCCAATGCGTTTACTATAAATGCAAGGATCTTCATTATTTCTGACAAAATCAAACGATTTGATTGCTTTGTCAAAACAAATATTCCAACTTCTAGAGGCTTGTTTAAGTCCATAAATAGATTTTGTAGCTTGCATACTGATTTGGATTTCGATTCAGATGTAAAATCCTCTGGTTGTATCATATACACTTCCTCTATTAATTCACCATTAAGGAAAGCAGTTTTAACATCCATCTTGCAAATATTGTAATCATAGTATGCAGTTATGGCAAGTAAAATCCTAATGGACTTGAATTCTTGTCTAGGTCATCAGAAAAGTTTTCAACTTCCATGTCACTTTGTTGTTCTTAAATTTCTTCAAAATCTACCTTATTTCAACTTCTTTCCTTGTAGACATAGTCTTCCTCAAGGAAAATCGCTTGCCTGGATCACACATTTGTAATAATGTGCAAGGGCTAAGTGACAGCAGGATGGTTAGACCGGAGGAAGTTTGCCTGCGCGTGGGAAATGGAGCAAAGGTTGCTGCCGAGCGTGTAGGGACTTATAAARTAGATTTACCCTCGGGTTATAGACTAAATTTATATAATTGTTATTTTATTCCATCGATTATGAAGAATATTATTTCCATTCCGATGTTAGACATTGAAGGGTTATCCTTCCATTTTGCTAATAGTAATTATTTATTTACGGATAATGGTATTGTTTKTGGAAATGCTCCACTTGTGAATGGTTTATATGTTCTTGATTGGAGTCGTGATATTCTTAATGTGCAAAAAAAACATAAAAGTTAAGTAATATGAATAATCCCACCTACTTATGGCATTATAGGCTTGGTCACATAAATGAAACAAGAACCGCAAGGTTAAGAAAGTTAGACTACTTAACACCATTTGATTTTGAGTGTTATGGACAATGCGAAACTTGTCTCAAAGGAAAAATGACCAACAAGCCATTTTCAGGGAAAGGCATACGAGCAAAAGAGGTGCTTGATCTGGTTCATACTGATGTATGTGGACCTTTTTCTGCTCAAGCTAGAGGTGGTTATTCATACTTTATTACTTTTGCTGATGACTTCTCTAGGTTTGGACATGTGTATCTTTTGAAGCACAAGTCAGAGGCTTTTGATAAGTTTAAGGAGTATAAGTTGAGAAACAAGTTGAAAAGAGTATTAAAACTCTTCGATTTGATTGAGGAGGAGAATACTTGGGTAAAGAGTTTCTTGATTACTTAAAACCTCATGGAGTCCAATCGCAATGGAAGCCTCTTAGAACACCACAAATGAATGGTGTTTATGAAAGGAGAAATCAAACCTTATTAGACATGGTTAGATCTATGATGAGTTTCTCATATTTTCCGACATACCTATGGGGGTATGCTTTACTGAACTCAATCTATGTTGTGAATAAAATTCCATCGAAGTCAGTAAACAAAACTCCATATGAATTATGGCATGGCAAGAAACCATCACTTATGCATATGCGAACTTGGGGTCGCCCCGCATATGTAAAGAAGATGCTTAGTGTCAAGTTGGAATCTAAAAGTGAAAAATGTTATTTTGTGGGGTAACTTAAAAAAAACGAGGATACTATTTCTATCTTCCTGAAGAACATAAGGTCATTTTTTCCAGGAAAGCGACTTTCCTTGAGGAAGACTATGTCTACAAGGAAAGAAGTTGAAATAAGGTAGATTTTGAAGAAATTTAAGAACAACACAGTGACATGGAGGTTAAAAACTTTTCTGATGACCTAGACAAGAATTCAAGTCCATTAGGATTTTACTTGCCATAGCTGCATACTATGATTACAATATTTGCAAGATGGATGTTAAAACTGCTTTCCTCAATGGTGAATTAACAGAGGAAGTGTATATGATACAACTAGAGAATTTTACATCTGAATCGAAATCCAAATCAGTATGCAAGCTACAAAATCTATTTATGGACTTAAACAAGCCTCTAGAAGTTGGAATATTTATTTTGACAAAGCAATCAAATCGTTTGATTTTGTTAGAAACAATGAGTAGATAACATCGAAAGAGAATTGTGAGAAAGTAGAGAGAGAAAACAACTGAGCGCCAGTTATTCGAAAGAGAAGGGAAATTAAAAGAGTCGAAAGAAATTAAAGTTTGGAAAATTGCAAAAATGTCCTGTTTCGGGTGATGCAATTGGTCCCTTTGATTGACTTGTTTGTAAGAATAGTCCCTTATGTATTCATTTGTTTCGGTGTAAGGATATAAATTTGGAGTATTGCAAAAAAGACCCATGTTATACCATTTAAATTAACCTTTTCAATATGTAATATCAAATTGTAAATCTCGACTAATTCCAAAACAAAAGCAAATGTTGTTAATACAATAATTTGAAAATACTCATTTCATGCATAACTCCTATTGAAGTTCAAAATCGAATTAATTTTACATACTAATTACTTCAACATCATTGTAATATTTATATTTTATTTAATACTTGTACAATCATTTTCTCACTGTGCGGAGGAAAAAAAAGTATCTTCAAACGAAATTGTAGCAGATCTACAATCCATGTTGGACAGTGAAAATAATAATTATAAAAAACATGTAAGATAGAAAAAGATAGATTTGTTTTCATTAGTAATTTACTATATTCCGCCAAAATCAGATGATAACTATTATGCTTAGTATTTTCTAAATTTAATTCGAGAAGTCCAATGTCACAATGTTATTTTAAAAAATTAATGACACGCAATATGATACATATCACGATTTATGATATTGTCCAGAGTTTTTGTTAGAAGATAGAGAATATATTAACGATATATCATAAATAAATAACTGAGAATCAGCACATTCTGTGAGATCATTATTCAAAACCTTAATCATTAGCACGTCCCAAAAAAGTGTAGGAGAAATGATGAGAAGATTTTTCATATGACATTTTATACAATCAACGAAAGTTGAATAAACAATTATTGATCATCTTCTTATATACTCTATAAATTATTACTTATATTCTATTATATTATTTTTATTACCAGTATCTTTATTATATTTTCAATGCACTTTTTCTTTTTCATATTACAAATGAGTGATGCTGAAATTCTGAATCTTGATTTGCTTGAAGTTGACAAATTATTACAGAGTATAGGAAAGAATTTAAAGCATTTTCTCTCATGCCAATTTTAAAGGTCTTCGATTTGAGTATGTGTCGCAATAGATTTATTAGTGAAGAATTAGAGTGAGATTGTGAGACACTCATTGGAGAACATGGTAAATTGGTTGATAATATTAATGTTGTTAACCATTACGTTTAGGATAAAGCCATGGATATAGTTTATTTAACCAAGGGTGATGTATTTATCATCCATTGATACGGAGGACGCTTTTTACTACTATTAAATCTAAAGGTAGAATTATTTTTAATGTAATATCTAGTGGCATAGTTTCTCTTCTTCTTTCGAAAGGAAGAACTGGACATTCTAAATTTAAGTTTCCTTTTAATATCCACCAAAATCTCAATCTTTACTGAAACTTCACTTGCAAAACTAATGGTGGATGCGCAATACATTATTTGGGTCGAAACTCCAATGATGCATAGCCATTATATTAAATTATTACTTATATTCTATTATATTATTCTTATAAATTTTGAGAGATATTACTCATAATTTCTATATTAGGTCGACTTAAGTCATTGGTCAACACAAGAGACATATTCAATATAGTAATTGAGTGTGGTCTAGTTGTCGACTAATAAAGATGAGATAAATTGATTAAACCATTAAGATGAACACTTGGACAAATCTTGAGCTTAATTGAGTGATTCAGAATGAAAGGAATTTTACCAAAGTTTTGTATAAAGGTTATAATTCACTGAGTTCAAGTGAATGTTCTTTATAGATTGAGTTCATCCAACTAAGGCGTCTAGGAGTTTTGTTTGGATTATCATTGGATTGATGTCATATATAAAGGCRTYTAGYTTCACACTATATGCGATTACTTTTTTGACTTAAGAGTGTATCAAGAAAGTACTAAATGTTCAATTTAGAGTTGTAATATTTAATTGTTAATAATTATGATGTTAACTTCTATTTGATATAAATTATTTAATTAAACTAAATTGGATTTGGATTTAATTATCTATGTTATATTAATAAAGGTACTTGGGCTAAAATTYTTTTGGGCCCATGTCTTGGACAGTCCAATCCTTTTTAGGATTAGGGTTCTCTTATACAACTAGTATAAATATAACATAAAGTCATAAGTTGATAAGAGAGAGTGATACAGAGAGTTTTTAGAAAACATAAATCCTAATTTTGAGATTGGGTAGTTCTTGAGCTTTCGTTAGATTTCCTAGCTTTCTTCTCGATATCAATACACTGAAGTTGGATCTTGCAGTCGGAGAACTAATTGCGTGGATACCTTAGTATTGAACTCGGGCCTGGATTTACTATAAGGTTTTCATGCTTTATCTCGTTTATTTTTTGAATAAATATATCTTTCATAATATTAGATTTGTTAAATAAAACAAAATCTAAAACTTCCATTGCACGAGCATGGTGTTCGTCTCTACAAATTCCAACACCCAGTTCCTAAAGATGCTGGACGTTCAATATATCTTACAAGGTTTTTTTAGGTCTATTATAATTTCGTGTGAAGATAATTTTTTTCCTCCACACAATGAGCAGAAGATAGTATATGTATTAAATTTAAATATAAATATTACAATAATGTTGAACCGATTAGTATGTAAAATATAAATGTACACCTATGAGAATAAATTCGATTTTGAACTTCAATCGATATTAAGTATGACATTAATGCTTTCAAAATTACTATTTTTAGCAAAATTTGCTTTCAAAGGCGGCCTTCCCCTTTTATTTGCTTTTTAATTAGTTGATATTTTTTAAAATCTATTACAGTTGATGTCATAATGTTCATCGCACTTGGTGCTGGATTTGCACTTGTATTATTTTAAATATTTTTTGAGATAATAACAAAACACATTATTTTATGAAACCAATTAAAATAAAAAAGTGTTGAATTGTAATAATATTTTATAAACAACATATTGATAGCAATAAAGATAATATCAAATTATATTATATTGTGCATTTGTGTATAATTTAATTAAATAAAGTGATCGAATTATTTTTGAGAAAAAATGACAAATTTGATATTTTTGGATTTGGAATGAAAAAAATAATAAAAAATCGTAAAAAAAAAAATCATAATAAAAATTAAAATAATATGTATCCTGATTATGTTAAGAAGATTCCTACATAATTAAAAAAAGAAACTAACTCTAGGTGAATCAAATCATCATTAATATTAATTATGGTATCTATCATAATTATGTTAATAAAACTCATACACAATTAAAAAATAAAATAATTCTACGTGGTATTCTACTCATATTTTTTTCTCTCTCCAAACCTCTGCTTTAATATATATATATAGATACTTAGTAATCCTAAAAAATCCTCTCACACACACAATAAAGAAATTAATATAAAATATTTACAAAGTATGAAAAAGAAATATGATTTAATACTAAAAAAAATATTATATTTTTGTATTTATTTTACTTTTATTAGATTTTGCCAAATAATAAAATATGAAAAGTATGACTCGTTGTACTAATAGTATACTAATATCCTTATCATTATCATAATAATATAAATTATCATAACCCTAAAAATATATTTAATTTTCTTATAATATAATAATCCTAATAATGTAATTAAATTACACACGACCTTAATAATCCTGTCTTGATTTTTCAGCAATAAAAGCTTGATTCATCTGTTTTCTTTTAAATATGTATTCATATATATAACCCTTATTTTTTAGTCTCTCATATTACTCTAGAAAAGGAAACCTGAAAAATTAAGTTACAATATCAACGAATATGATACGCGCACCCAATATTTCTGAATTTCAAGAACCATTTTTCAATTGTTGAACAATGATATAAGAGGCCAGAAATGTAATTTTTAAAAGATAATTCAACTTTTTTAAAGTTCCTCCTAATTAAAAGTTTTTCACTGAACACTTATTCTAAAAAAAAAACTACTTATCATTGGGTCTATAAGTTAAGAGATTTTGCCCTAGTATTATGAATAACTCTAGGAGTTATTACCCTCGTATGAATGTATCATTGTATTAATGACTTCATCGATTATTTTTAAAAATTGTTTGATTTGATTATTTTAAAATTGTTCTTAAAACATATACAACACGATTGTTAACATATAATTAATTTGGGATTAAAACTTAAATAATCGTGCAACTTTAATTAACTTGAACTGATAATAAAATGTAAGTAACTAAGTTGGGATTCATTAAACACCTAAATCATAAAGAAAAACTACTTCCGACTAGTCTTCCTCGAGAGATTCGACTCAAGTCAACTTGTCACTTACAACTGCTCCGTTCTCTTGCGGATGAACTTTTTATTTTAATAGAAAGTAAGTGTTAAGAAGTTTGATTCAAAATCTGGCATCATTCCCGGGGAAGGTTAAAGGTTATGATTTTCGTGTCTGCTCTTCGTGATCTTTGTTTGAGTTTTTATTGTTTTGTTTGTGTTTAGTGTAATTTTTTTTTTTTTTAATGAAGTGGTGCCAAATTTGGGAGATGTACAGATGGCCGAGCATCTTCTTGTGCCACCCGAAACTTTGTTTGAACTTGTGATGGAGGTAGTGGAAGAGATAGTCGAGAAGGAGCCCGATCGCCCTCTCCGAAGCCCGGATATTGCATTTCATGTTTTTGAAGGTGTTGAGATGGTGATAGAGGAAATGAAAGAGCTTGGATGGGTTGATGGTTGTTCCTATTGTTCGAAAGATTTTCTAGTTCTTCCGATGACCAAGCATCGCTCCATGCTTCGATTGACTTTTGATATCTTCGTGGTGATCGACCACTCTCATTTTCGGCCTCAAAAGCTAGTTGAAGTTTTCACTTCTCTCCTTATAGAACCTGTTATCTGTGCCCTCCTTGGTGGTTTTCATCGCTCGTTCTTACTTTTGGAGAATACAAAGGCTTGACATGATTGTCATCTTTTCTTGGATCCCGGATAGTATCGCTCGTATAAGTTGTCAAGGTTTAGATGTTAAACAAGTGCTTCTTGGGAGGCAACCCAAGTTCTTGCTTTTACCTTCTCTTATTTTTTATATTTTGGAGGATTGGTCGAAGCTTGAGGCCCATTTATGCATGCCCGGGACAGACTATGAAGGATATGAAGTTTTCTCGAGGAATGACGTTCAAAGGAGCAAAAATGAGGCCCTGAAGAATTCCCGTAGATCGATGCACCAACCGATACCCATGTCGACGAACTCTCTATCTAGCCCGTCGACAGGCCATCGATCGATGCCGAGCGTCAACGCCGTGTCGATGTAACCCAGCTACAGGCGTCGATCAATGCCAATGTCGACGAATTCTCTGTCCAGCCCATCGACATGCCGTCGATCGACGCAATGGTCGACAAACATTTTTGAAAGATTTTAAATAATTAATAAATAAATAAATATTATTTAAAAAATCTCAAACCTATTTTCTCTTATTTTTATTCGGATCTTTTGGTCTCTTGTTTTCTTTATTAGAAAAATTGAAAATTTTTAAAAATATAAAAATATTTTTCTTTTGTACATTTTGATATTTTTATTTCTATGTTTGTGTCTTTTGTGTTTGCTTTTCTTCACTTACCCATTTTTGTAGGTTCTCTCAACTACACCGCCCGTTGGATATAACTTCACGCTCGACTCATCATCACAAGCGCGACTATAGGGACGTATTTCTCTCTCTCCCCTTTTACCATATTTATATTATTGTATGTGCAATGTGGGCATTGCATGGATTAAGTGTGGGGGGGTTGTCATTGTTTAGTAATTTCTTTTGTATTATTTATTGTGTATATGATTTGAGTTGTGTGGATATATATTGATTGGAACCTTGATGAAGTGACGTGGTTAGATGCTTTGGTTAGGTTGTTTAGATTTCTGTTCGACGTTAGTGTATTGTGGGGCATAAAGTTTAGGAAACCTATGAAATATTTTGACCTTGTTCTATTTGTGCAATTTCCAAGAGTCGAATACTCTCTGCTAGCCCCATTTTCAAATACTCTCTATAGGAATTTTTGTACATTATTTTTTCATTTTTTTGAGAGACGTTTGAAACTCCACGTGCTTATCAGAAAATATTGTGAGTTGCATTTAGCAACAAGTGATTGGAGTCAATGAACTCTCATTTCTTAGTTTTAAATATCATACACGTCTAGTACCTCACCTTGTTGGGTACTTAAAAAAAACAAAGAAGAAACAAAAAGAAAGAAAGAAGAAAAAATGGTACAAGAAGAGAAATCCTTGTACAAGTGAAGTATATATAATAAGTCATGCAACCCTTATACACATTTTTATTTTTACTTGTTAGATTTTATTGTTAAAGAGGTGTAAGGATGATTAGGCTAGTCGGGTGCCCACTTAGCTATTTGAGCGTGAATAGACCTTGGCTGAAGCATGGATGGGGGGTGTACGTGAAGGGCAACACATTACTTTTAGGCATTCTGAATGGAATCTAAACTTCTTATCTCAACGTATAGTGTCGTACTTTTAGTTGAATTTCCAATTGATTTAATGCATAACTACTCAAATCTTTTGAATGCATTAGTTTTTAATTCATTGGGTGGTTAGATTTTCCTTGTCTATGTCTAGACTCGGTTTTTCTTGAGGTCAAGCTAAAAAGTTAAGTGTGGGGGAGTTGATTTGTACATATGTGTGTGTGATTTTCATGTATTTTTGAGTCTTGTCGTGTGTGCTTTAGTCGAGTTTTAGTCGTATTTTGTCCTGTATTTCCTTATTTTGTATTTTCTTAACTTTTGTCGTCTTTTTAATATTTTTCGTATTTCTCTTTTACTTTTTTAGATTTTTATGTTATTTTGATTTTCTTTGTTTTAGGACATTCGATCAAGCCTAGGAGCATTCCCGAGGATCACAATTTACTCAATTTGACGAAAACATGACTCGAACCTGCGAAGTACAACCATCGATCGACGCATGCATCAATACCCAATCGACGCCGAGTCGCCACGCCATCAATGTGTCATCGACGTGCAATCGACGGGGCCATTTTCCAGCATTAGTGGTCAGGCCATTTTTGGTGCATATATATATATATATATATATATATATATATATATATATATATATGTATGTATGTATGTATGTATGTATGTATGTATCCTATATATTAATGCAGAATCCTTCTAGTCTATGCGTCTGTTTCCCACGCTTCGTTAGCTTCAGAAAAACTTTTAGGACTTCGGTGTCATACGAGCCTAATATCTACCTAATAATATTTTTTATTTTTTTATTTTACCAGATTTAATATTTTTTTTATTATATTTTGCCCAAGTCGATATCGTATTTTAGTTCTACTAATATAAAAATATAAATAAATCATAATTAATTAGAAAGAGAATCTATATAAGTTGAACTACTTTTTATTTATAATAAAAGTGAAATATTTTTATTTTTGGTATTTTAATTATTCGATTTAATTAAAATACGAGTTATATAAAGTTATTACAAAAGGAAAATAAATATAAAAAATATAAATTAAAATTTTTTTTTATCTAATTCTAATATAATGCATTGAGAATAACATTAAAAATATATATGAAAAATTATTTTTCCCACCAAAAAATTAAAAAAAAAATCAAAGGGAAAGCAAAAAATAAAATAAATAAAATAAATAATAATAATGATAAATTGTTGCGCCTAGGAAAGCAAATATTAAATATATTTTAAATCTCCTTACATAATCTCAATATAATGCATTGGTACATATTATATATCTATATGAACAAATTACTGTCTAACGCAGTTAATAAAATGAGTAAAAATAATAAAATAATATTACATATACTACAAGTTAGATATATGACTTTTTTTAATAGAATTATTAGCATCTTATGGATTTTAATTTTTCTATTATATATTCACATGTGACACGCAAGTGTTATATGTTCTACATTTTTACAAACTCAATTTTACGGGTATTTTCTGTCAAGTTTATGGTATTTTGATATACCTTACAACTAATTTCGTGACTCAGGGTAAAAATGAAAATCTTTTATTGTGAAAATCAATCTTACTGTAATTAGATCAAATAATGTTATGATTTGTGTAAAAATTATTTATTGTGAATAACAATCTTCCTATAAATAGAAAAAAAAATAATGTTACGATTTGCGTATATTATTTTCAATATTATTCTTTTAGTATTTTTAGTTAATTTATTTTTATTTATTTTTTCAAATCCCGCATAATATGCAAGTGTTCAACTGTAGTTAGTGTGTGTGTATAAATGGAGCTGGGTTCGTGTATCTGCATGGTCCATTAAATATTTATTACACAGTAAATATTCATCAATAATTTGTTTACATTTTAAGTTGATTAAATACAATTTTAGAATAGTTCACTTGATTTACATGTTGCTTTGTTCTATCAATCCGTGCCCATCGTGTGTTCCGATTTTAATTAGTTCCGATTTCATTACTTAAATTGATATAGATTGATCATTCTTTTATTAACTATAGATTAGACAGTATGTATAGATTCATTGTTTTAACAAATTAATTAGTATTATTATTGTCTCTTGAATGACGAAGAAGACAGAAATATAAAAAGTTGAGAAATGCAATCTTAAAATGTGAAATATTTGAAGTCAAAATAAATTTCATCGGTTGAAGTAAAAGTGTGTTGCGAAAACAATTGTCAATATAGGCACAAAGGGGGCCAAATCTTAGCAACTCCTAACAAATATTTTAATTTTTTCCCCTAACTGTAAAAATATATTATTTCCAAAACTAATATCTGAAAGAAGCTTTTTAATAAGTAGAGAGAGAGAGAGAGATGTTGACCACAGGCCGATCAACTAGCAAAAGGTACTAACAGTTAAACAACAGATAAATGTGTAAAGAATCGATGGCCTATTACAAAGAGTGAACCCTTGCAAGTTCTTTTCATATTTACAGTATAGGATCCACAATAATTCATTCATTGGGGGGGAAAAAGGTAAAACAAAAAGAACCAAAAAATACAGAGTAAAACATGGCAGAATCAAGATCGCCCTCCTGGAGAATATCGAATCAAAGAATATGCCGCTTTTACATATATTTGCTTCTCATCGACCTGACTTTCCACATCTTTCTCAAGTCGGCCCTCCACGAACGTTGTTGCCCCACAAGACGATCTGCAGCCTTTTTTATTATTATTACTATTGCTAAGAATGACACGACTTAACCCCTCAATGACACAGTGTTTCCCCATTTGTCACCCAACGCACAAAACTATCTGAGAATTCCTCGAAAACGTCAGAGTTATGGGCTCCACCGTCATACAAGTCAGGTCCAATTTGCTCCCTTCCCTACAAAATTTGAACAGTATCATCATGTATTTATTCATCATGAGTATACTTACAGTCTGACGCTCGGTGTGTTTATACATATTAGGCGGTTCAAAACATGTAACTTAAACTTACTCTATCGGTCATGAATATATAAGCTTGAACAGACATTAGAATAATGTTGAATAATCACAAAAACTACCCCTAAGATTTGGGTAATTACAGGAAAACCCAGATATAATAGAAAATTACCCCAAAAAAAACTTGAGGTTTGATTCTGTGTTGAATTTAATGGGATGATTGTAATATTTTTACAAATCCAAGGGGGGTTTTAAAATGTTTTTGTTTATAAACGAGAAAGTGTTATACAAAATCAAACCTCAAGGTTTTTTTTTTGGTTTTTTTTTTTTGTGTGTGTGTAATTTACAAATTCTCTGGGTTTTTATGTAATGAATCTGGGGGTAGTTTTTGTAATTACCCCTAACTTTATTCATGAGGGAATGTGTGAGATAAACCCTACCACTGAGTGACAGGTGTGGCTTCTTAACAAATTTTTTGTTTTCCACATTATTTATTCTTCTTGCCTTCGGATGCACTTAATATTTATTTATTTATTTATTTATTGGACGCTAATAAGAGAAGATACTAACCCTCGTGCTCGATTCACATTCACTTGTGGATGGCGTTCTTTCGCCAATCAGGACATTTTCTGACAACATAGTAGCATTTGGAGAGGCTGTCAGCATTGATCTGATCATAAAACAAGAGCAGGTTCAGCTTTCATCATTCCAGTACACATAATTGTAAAGGAAATGTTGGGGTAGTCCGCCCGTAACCAGTAAACCACTCCAAGTTCAGACTATAAGGTGGTAATTGAATATGTTTTTATTTCGGAAATTTTGTTTTGGTTAGATATTAATGATTAAAAAAAATTAAAAATTAAAAAGGATAATGGAGAGTTTTGAGAGTGTGAATTTGGATATGAGATGAAGATATAATGAGTAAAGTTGATTTGATATAAAAATAGTAATAAATGATTGTATATGATTGGTAGTTCGAATTATGAGAGTAAGTGAATAGTTATATATATGGGAAAATGTGTATTAATGATTAGTGACAAGGTGATTTTTATTTCAAAAACAAGTTGGTAATTGATGGGAGAAAAAAAGTGAAAGTGGAGAAATAGTGTAACTTTTTAGAGTTTTTATTTAAAAAAAAATCTCATTTTGGAGGGGGGATATAAATCTTTTTCTAATATAAGCAATAATCACTACCTAAACATATTAATCTCACAAAAAAGGTAGTAAAAGAACTACCTTTCAAACAACTCTTCCTCAAATGAATTTCCACAGGACGAGAGCCAATCCAAGTCAACAAAGTTAGAGCAATCAATAGCGTTCCCATTTTCACGTTCAAGGCATCTATCTCTTTGCATTTCCGCAAAAAGCTCTCTATTAGGCAGAGGAGTATATCTGCAGAAAGGAAAGCTGAAAAGGTAAGTACAAGATATTTATTGATTCTAACCAGAAACTTTTATTCACCAAATCCTTCAGAAGGCATAATTGAAAACCCAAATAAGTAAATAAAACGTCTTACCTATATAAGACTACCTATAGTTAAGAGAAGGCAGAAAAGGAACCAAGTCACTCTTCTAGATTAAACAACCATGTTCAATATAACTATCCCTTTAAAATAAGTTGGATGAAAACAGCTCATTTTCTATAACAAGTGACAAGTAAAATGGAGTCCTTTGGTACTTTGATTATCAAAAACGCATTGACCACGTAGAAAATTAGTGCATCCACTAGTCAGAAAAGTAAAGGACCTTATATATGATAACTCTCCTTCAGAAGTTGACATGTCTGGTGTTGACTCAGAATGCATTTTAGTTCCTCTTTCAGATTCAGTGGAAAAGCCAGCACCAGGAAACCCTTTATTGAAGTTTGAGTCAGACGTGGGTGAGCAACTTTCGCGAAGAATGTGACCCTCTGACCATGATCTTTTTACCAATGACCTAAACGTGCAAAATAGGAGTTCAATGTAATTTTTGGCAGCACAATACGTAATATTATAAAATATCATCATCATAGTAAGAAAGTTAAGCAAAGTATACTTCCAGTGATCAATAAAAAAGCGAGTCAATGTCAATCAACCTATTTTGATTCTTTAATTTTGAGAAAGGTGAAAACACTCATGGGGTCCAAACATTAATGAATCATACCTTACATGAATATTATGCATTTTTCTAGCATCGAGATATCACAACGTAATCCAATTACAACAGGTAAATTGAACTTCTCTATCAGAAGATCCAAGGAGCCAAAACTTGATATGTGAAATTGCTTAACTATAAAATAATGGGAGCACTCAAATCTTTCCAAGTATATTTTTCATGAAATATCACAAGAACAAGAACCTTACCATAAGCGCTAATATATCACACTGGCCATCAACTATGAAATGATATGCAAGGGTTGTAATGGGGCTTAAGTAAAGGTGGGATGAAATAGACATTTAGACTAAATAATATTCAAGGAATAATATGAGCTTTTTAATATTAACTCAGTTCCTTCACTATAAACTCCAAGCACAAATTGATGGTAATGGGAAGGAGGTCCCATAGAAGGATGTGGATGAGAGTTGGGTAATTTGGAAAGTAAGATTGGGATTTTTGATTTGCCTAATGAAAAGGGGTGAGTTAGACAAGTCCTAGGAAAAAGACTAGGATAGATGTATCTTGATTTAGTTTTTCATTAGTACAATTAAAGGTTTGTACACATTTATTAACATGTTGGTATGTTTGTAATAGATCATCATTCTAGAAAAAAACATCAAAAATTCGGAAAGCACTAGCTTAATACATTCACATGTCTCTTACTAGAGTTTATAGGGAAGATAACTGTCGGGTAGGAATTCAATCCCTAGAGAAGACAAACTCAAAAGGATGCCTTGTTCTCCATTATTTCCAACTCTCTAATTAGATGATCAAGTTTGTGCCATCTCATACTAGTAATTTTCACCATCTCTTCATAACTAAGTTCCTTGCTGGCACATCAGAGTTCCAAATCACACGCCAAGGCTGACTAACCCAATACATGAAGAGGAATGTCAGTTAATCAACTCTTGAAGGCGGTATTGAACTAGTTGATGTGCCAATTGAGGGTCTTGGTTTTGAGTGGTTTTGAGCCTTGGTTTTGAGGAGATGGAGAAAATTACATGTATTAATCGGCAAGGGCAAGAGCATGTGCAAGGAATCCAATTGAGTGACAGTTAGAAATCATGGAGAAGAAGACATCCTTAAGAGTTCTATACGACTATTCGACTATTATCTACCATATAAACTCCATTATAAGATGATAGAATTTATTATGATTCTTGAAAGAGACATGTGAAGGTACTAGCTAGTGTTTTGCGATCTTTTGAATGTTTCTTTTAGAATAATGATCTGATAAAAACATATCAAATATCAATAAGCGTGTACAAACAATTAACCATACTATTGGAAACTAAATCAAGATACATCCTAGTCTTTTTCCTCGTGACTTATCCAACTCCCCAATTTCATTAGGCAAATAAAAAATCCAAATCCAATTTTCAAAATTACCTCACCCTCATCCTCATCCACTATATGATGAGTTAGACAATGAAATATCTCACCCAGTACAAAAAGTTTGCGTTTAGAGTTTATGGTGTTTGTTGTGAAGGAAATGAAATTTATATTGTTCCTTCAAATTTATTTAGCCTAAGTGTCAATTTCAACCCATCTCTACCCAAACCCATTACAACCCTACAAAGACCCTTGCATTTCATTTCATAGTTGGCGAAATATTAGCAAATCCTATGATAAGATTCTCTTATGCCTATAGAAGAAAATAAAACATCTGGCATGTATTTCATCATTTCGTATAGAGTTGTGCAACTAGGTGGTCAATCCTATTCACCAACTAGTCAGGCAAGCCTATTCAATCAGTCAGGCTATGAACTTTTTGTTGAACTAGGGGATAAGTTGTCATTCAGGCCAAATAATTAAATCCCAGATTATGTGAACATCTATGACTCAATAGATTATCACCAATTAGAATTCAAACGTCTATTCTCACAGGTGTACAGATACGGCATGCAGCATTGCCGCAGATGTTTAACAATCACTAATGAATGTACATATATACCTTCCATTTTCATCCATATTTGAGTGTCCATTCCTTCGGAAATTAATCTGATCAGAATCGAGCTCCCACACATCAGGTTTACCCGGTTGAGGCTGAAAATGCCCCAAAAATCTGCTCAAATACAAACAAGCTTTTAAATAATGTCAATATGGTCAGACTTGAAAATACGCCTCAAGCTCAACGCAACTAATTCAAGTAAAAATGTATTGGAAAGGTATTTAAACCCATTTTCTGCTGAGTAACCAAGGAAGAGGATTATCTAGCATGCTTCAGGCTCCCAACCTATTTTATCTTGAGTAATGCTACTAGAACAACAAACTGGAAAAAAACTTAGGTAACTCCTTGCATTTGTGATGTTATTCGTGTATTTATATAGTTTTTTTTTTTTCCTGTACGTTGTGAATTGTGATATTCTTCATTAATTGAATAGTGTCGAGGTTATTAAGTTTTTAAATTTATTAAAATATTTAAATGTTATTTTTAAAAAAAGAAAAAGAAAAAAAAAAAGAAATTAATTAAAAAAAATTAATAAATAATATCACAGCACACTAAAATATTTATTTTTTTAAAAAGCACCATATAGTTACACAAATAACATAACATTTGTAAGGAGTTGTCTAAATTTTTGTCCAATTTATTGTTTAGCATTACTCTTTCATATCTATGCGGAATGTCAGAAAGCGCATCCAAAATTGTAAGAACCCAAACTTACATATTAATGGCACTTTGTTTCTCTGCATCCACATAAGCATTGCTGTAATATCTTTGTAGAGTTCGAAAAAATTCCTGGGACTGTATTGCAGCTTTCCATTGACCTCTTCTCTCAGAGAAAATCTAACGAAAATAAAGTTTTCATAATGTCAAACAGATGACTGAAAAATGTATTCCAGAAAATGCCTTCAAATAATATTACATCAGATCACTTCCAACTAAACCATGAACCAGAATATAGAAATGCTTGAATATACCGCAACTAAGAGGACAATCACACATTAGCTTTACCTTGTTGTGAGCAGCCGATCCACCATATTGATGTGCAAGAGTGTCACCCATTCTCTCATAAAACCCCATTAATTCTTCAGAAAGAGGGTCATCAAGGTCAATCTTTGTCGAGGTCGTCACTCCCAGGGCACGCAGCTGATGCCCTAAAGCACCCCAGCCATAAGCATATTGGGCCACGTTAGTGCGATCCAAACAATCTATACAGTTTGTCCGGAGCACTCCCCTTTGGAACATAGATGGTTTTCCACAAGGATTATTAGTGTTATTGCCTCCACTTGATTTTCTGTCCGAGTCATCAGAATCCTCGATCTCATCATAGTTATGTTTCGAAATGTCCATGTCAGAATATGTTATGGCGGACGTTCCAGGAGTAACAACATTCCTGTGTCAGATAAACATTTACAAATTCCATTTAGCATGCTATATGCTCATTTATAGTAACACAATTACCTAAATAATGTCTTAAAATTTGAGACTCGTATTCGAGGCACTTTGCTCGCATTAGGTGAGGCGTAAGCTTCAACTTTTTCAGAAAAAAAAAAAGTTTTAAGAACATAAATTTCAACAATAATAATAAATAATACTAGTAGTAAATATTAGAAAATATAAATTTTAATTAATCACTCCCACCATCCCACAAAGATAGGCTTACGGTTCTTTCACACAGTTTAAGAAAATGTTGGTTAATATAGTTGAAGTCTTGTCTTTCTATCTATGCCCCTATAGTTAATTAATTGTTTATTCATTGTCTACTCAGTTTCCGTAAAAGTTAATCTAGGTAAATGGAGTGGTGTGATAATTATAGAGGTATGCATGGAAATGAAAAAAGTAAATTTAGTAAACAAGCCTGTCATTTTGGGATACCCAAAATACCAACCAAGCCTATCTTTTTGGGACGGAGGGAGTAATAGATTTCTTCCTTGTAATTCAATTAATCAATTGATAAATATTAATTAATTAAAAGAAATCAGTACATATAATTATATTATTTATTATTTATTTCACACCTAATACATACAATTATATGATACAGTTATTTCATATCGCGTACATCTATGTCATTAAATTTTCTAGTTTCCCGTTACAACTGCCCCCTAATAACCATAAATTATACTCCAATTTGGCAAGAGTACAATACACTTTAAAAAAGAAAAAAAAAAGGAAAAAGGAACAACTTGATTAAAGTGGAGTGAGGGGACCTACTCAAAACTAGGTAATTTGACATGCCCCTCTGATAGCAACGCAGGTGTTACTTGACAGTAGAAGAAACCTGTCAGCGTCAAAGCATATGCAGCCACCTTTCCCAAAAGTAGCAAGACATTTGTAGCTTTGCTGATGGAAAATAAGGTAAAAAGGAGATATGGGTTAGATCCCTCCATGCATAAGTTGCATTACTACAACATACAAAGATTTCGATACCTCCGAGAATGTTTATTCAGATCCCAGTGAAGAAATTTAAGCCGGTTCTCCTCAGGGAGATCTTTATTAATGACTTCAATGGCATTAGCAAACTCTGCACGAAGAATGGATTCTCGAGGCTTCTTTTCATTCGTCTGTATATGAAAGATTTCAACCAGGTGATTCATTTGATTGTTTCTTTAGGAAGCTAATTTAGGATAGCAAAGAACATTCAACTGATTATAATTTCCTCATACCTTAATCAAATTCAAGATAATGATAGGATTCCCATATCTCTTGACAAGATGCTCAAAATGAAGCCTCGTAGCCTCGTACGTTTGGTCCCTCTTCGACACTGAAAAAAAATATACAAGACCGAGTAAATACACAGATGGAAAGTAAAAAGACTCACAAGCAGATCAATTATCAAATTTTCAGGAAAAGGAAATGAAATATTAAGTGAATCAAGAAATTACTTTAAACATACATATAATATCGGGCTTCAGATTCAGGCGGGAAGTTTCTTGTGACCAAAAGAGTGGGATCGAGCCACGGTTTTGGACCACAGAACTGATTTGCATTGGCACTCCTTCAGCAACATCCTCAACTACAATCTGCTCTGTCTCCACGTCATTTGCCACTCTGCCCTTCTCGTTGACACCTCGTTTAAGATATCTACATGTACAGAATATGAAGATTAGCAATCATCTAACCTATACCAACAAGATAAGGCGTGATCAATTGAACAAAATAGTAACAATTTGAGAAATGGAATAGATCATCTGAAGTAGTAAAACCGTAAGAGCCAAAAAAAGAAAAGGAAACTACAAAATCAAAGAAGCTGGGTGTGTTGAATAAACACTCATTCGTTCATTTTCATTTTTCGAGAAAAAAGTGTGGAAAACTCATTTTAAAATAGTAACAATGAATTTTGGGAGTATGATTGGTTGTGAGATGAAAAGGAAATGATGATAGTTGGTGTGACATAAAAGTAGTCGAATAATGATTGAAAATGGATGGTAGTTTCATATGCAATATTGAGTTCTAACCTGGTACCAGCATAATGCCGCGATCGCCTTGCAATTAGAGTCAGTCGAAGATCCCGCCCAGAGATGGAAAGTGTAGCCTGGATTACATCAAGCATAAGCATCAATATCTTATCTACATCTTAAAGCTCGCAGATACCATCCGACTGGCTATAAACCATTAAAACATGTTTAAAACTGTGACTAATCATACTCCATCCATCCCAAATTTATAGTCAATTTTGATTCTTCACAGTTTAGAAAAGTATTCGAAAAGTAAGTTGTACCTCCAAACTTCCCATAATTCCCTTACTTTAGTGGGGCATTGGGTAATTAAATGCAAAAAATTTTAACACCTAAATAAATTTAACACAACATGGAAAATTTCCCTTATAATTAAGTCACCAAATTAAATTAACTTAAGAACTACATATTCCGCAAAAGTTTAATGTTTCTTATCCTTTTTTTAAAAAATGTAGGTATTTAATGTCTACTATATTCCACAAAAATCTAATTCAAGATAATACAGGGCATATTAGTAAATACATTTAAAAAATACAAATGTAGAAACTGGGCTTTATATTATGAACATCTGAAAAATGAATAATGGACTATTATGTTGGAACCGAGGGAGAATTAAAGAGTAAGTGAAAAAGTTTTCTAAGTTGACGTTATTAATGAAATATGAAATGACTACAACAGAAAACTAAGCAAAGAATAAATGTCAATACAATCGACCGTTAAGGAAGACAGAACCTCACCTGCGTAAAAAAGCCATAGACCAATGCAACAGTCCACAGAGTATTCTGAAGAATATTACGTATCCCACGAGTAAGAAACTCATTCCACACAAACATAGTTTCATATAAGGCTAGCCCTGGTTTTTTATCACACATGTTCTTCTGGAGACTCCTCATAACATTGTAGGAGTAACTAAAGTAGAAGTCCTTAGTAAGATCCACCATACACAATAGCTTCTTGTATCTGTGCAACCAACAATAAATTAGTAGCACTTAACAAAAGGCATAAACATTTATTCTTTATATGTGCTTCCTTTTTTTTCACAAATAAAGAGAACCCCATAGTTAGACATTTATTCTTAAAACAAGAAACGCAAGAAAATGCACGACATTTTACAAAATAAAAATCACAACATTAACCTGTTCTCGCTCCTATAGTCAACGATGCTGGATCTAACAGCGGAATGTGGCAGGGAAAATATCTCAATCTTCGAGACTGAATAAATAATGTGACCACATATTACACCAATCTGCCTCCTTTGTGTAATGAGTAGCATGTAATAAGGGCCTAGGAATTTAATGAATCCTGAAAATAAAACAAAATTGAGGAACGGAAATACCATAATTTATTGTTATGGAGAATTGACAATCAATTATCATCTACATACCAACAATACCATAACATGTGGTGACGAATTTAAGTCCTCCTGTAGCTTTATTTCCTTCGTGTATCCTTCTCAATAGATCCGAGCACTCCCTTTCAGTATATGTGGTAGGATCTTCACGAATGTTAAGCTCCGACGGTTCGGATCTGTCAATTTTCAAAATTTTCCAGAATGTTCTACTTTTGTCCCTTCCTACCATATAAAATTTCTGCACCCAAAATTAAAAACAATCAAATCAACCCAAAAATGTGCCGGTAAATTAAATAAGGTGTGCTCGATTATAAATCAAAATGTATTTAGTATGTTCACATGGAATTCTTGCAACGTGTACAAAAAACAATAAATTCAATAAAATCTCCATCCATATATGATTGATGTGATCACAGATTAGACACGGTTATATATCGTCAATAATATAGTTTCGCATAGGACAAACGCTATATTGCTTTTAAAAGCATGGCACGTGGAATATATAATTCAGTTCTGAGTTATTTATTGAACAAAGCTCCGGCTGAAGGGATTACGAGATAGACAAATATATTAAACATATTAAACGTCAATATTTATTCACCGTGCATTTAGTTAACCCTCTCTCGGATTGATCATTTATTGGCTATTGGATTCAAAAAATTGTCAAGTTTGGAAACCAAACATACATTAATCTACAACATTTTCTAAATTAGTATCAAATAACAGAATTGGAAATATGCTAACAATGATCAACATATACCGATCGAGTCTCGTAGAGTCTGAATTTCTGCATAAACACCTCCTGAGGCGGAGAAAGTGGAGAACCAGGTAGTACTCCCTGCTGTTGGGGCTGTACATTTTCCAACATATCCGCCATTGATTTTCTGATTTTGCCTTCGTGATCCCCGAGCCTCGGCTCGGGAATCAAATCACACCAGCATTCAATTGTGATCCAAAGTTATTTATAATCACGCACCCATCTTCTAAACTCATCACCTCCCCCACAGGTTGCTTCAGATATAGCATTCCCAAGGAATAAAGAAAAAATCAAGCCTTCAAAAAGCCTTTGACTTTTTCGTTGCTTTTCTGATTCGAAAACCTAATTTCAATTTCATGCGCAGATTGCCAGCACACAGCAACTGAGTCTTTGACCAGGATGTCAAATATGAAATCTTGAGCGAATAATATATATACAGATACAGGAGATTATCCTCGATTTCAACAGGATAAACAAACAAACAAATTCTGGCGATACTGAAAATCAAATCTGTATAATGTGAGTTTTGTTGTATGCGATAATTGGGGTTATATTGGGAAATGGGAACATATACCAGATAAAGTTTGGAGCAATTGGAATATTGAGAAAGGGCTGGAGAATAATAATTTTAAAAAAAATACTTTTTTGACAGAAACTAAAAATGATGATGATGATGAAATATATTTAAACAAAAATAAAGTGTGATGAGAAAAATAGAGACAGCTTGCAGTAATTTAGATAGAGGCAAAATGAAAACCACAACTTTCTATATATATATATATATATATATATATATCTGCGACCCCTATTCTATATTGTGTTGTTATCCCTTGTCAATTTTATTATTCAATTATATTTCTGGATAAAAAAAGGTATAATAATCATACTCAAACAATATCTCACAATTCATTATATATTTTCAAATAATGACCTTTCTAATTATCTTACATAAAAACATTGAAATAAAAATTTAAGACCTAACTACCCTAAACAAAACCTCAAATTCTAACAGACAGGTGGCATGGCATGTATTCACCACCCATCAACTAAAAGGTTGACAAAGAAATTCACATTTTATTTTTTTATTGGGAAAAAAAAAACTTTCAATGATTGAGAAATTACTTTATTTTGGCAAATGTAAATGAAACAAAATAAGAACAATGTTCCCACAGTTGTATAGAGCAATAATATATGTTTGGCTGATTCAAGCAGCCTTTGGTTACCTTTCCCCGTTTGGCCTTTGCATCTCTTCAATATTGTTGTCTTATTATGTTGAATATTAAAATGCACCAAAAGTGCCACACAAGATGCTGGTGATTGTCATGGTCATGAAGGCTATATGTAGCACAGTAGCAGTCTTATGCTTTTTTTTAATGGGATTATAGATGAGTCACCACAGGTAGCTATGTGAAATTGAATCTAGGTCAATCATGTTGGAAGCACAATTTTCTACCTTATGCAATTAAGATGACCAAAGTATTAAAACTCATATATAAATCTTAGTCGTGTACTTTTTCAATAGTAAAATCATTGTTCCACACTGATATGGACTAAAATAATTATACGTGAAATTATGTGATAAATGTGAATATTTATGGAAAGCGACCTCATTTCCTAGGGAGAGTGTGCCCCTGGGAGATGGGCGAGCTGTGATGATTTGAGTGGACTATTTGTAAAGAGTAGCGACCTGTAGTATGGGGATGACTTTTCATATAGGGTCGTGATCTCTTGTAATTTGGGCTGAGTACTTGAACCCGTTTGTGGATTTGACATACGTGAATTATTATGGGCCTGGTGTGCTGTATGCCCAGGCTTATTTCGATAATATATTGAGAAGTTTCATGTTTATGGGAACTTATCATATGGGAAGAGTCCCAATTGAGAAAGAGTCATGGTATGAATGGAATTATGTTTATGAAAGGTAACCATAGATATTGGGAATCTTCTCCTATCCCTATAAAAGGAGTCTTAAAGGCTAATACTTATTTACCCATTTATTATCTGTGTGCACTGATATTATTGATTGAGAGAGAAGAAGTGTGATTTTCGCTTATTAACTTAAGCGTCGGAGGGCCTTAACGGGCTCGAAATCCGGCCCGTTCTAGGCGCTGTTTTGCAGGAACGGCGAGATCGCTTGGAGGATCGCGGGAGACTTTGGAGGTCGCTGTGTCATATTTGGAGTTCATCTAGGTCACTGATCTCTATTTTGAGGTTAGTACCCCCTTTATTTGGTAGTTCAACTTTTTGTACTCATCAAATTGGCGCCGTCTGTGGGAAAGAGAGACATCGAGTCTTTGAGCGAAAGGCGTGAGAGATTGCACAAACAAAACATGAAGGAGAAGAACATAACACCGAAAGTTTTGGATTACGGATCCGGGTCCAACAATAAGAAGAAAAAGAATAGATTCATGCATCTTGGCGGGAAAGATGTCCCAGGGGAGGAGCAGGAGTACCCTCGCATGAGTCCTCTGATTCGAGATGCGGGCAATACGCCTCCACCTTCTCCTAAAAAGCAAGTTGGGAGGGGGCTGGCGGAAGAAGTGGAGAAGCAGACGCCTGGGATAGAACCACAAAAATTGATCCCCGAGGCAAGAGGAGGGGGAAATCCATCGAAGGAGGTACCCGATCAGGGCAAGAAGGGATTCTTGGAGGGGCTTATGGACTTCTTACCTGTTGAAAAGCAGGAGGAGTTGCGTAAATATTTGGAGTGTGAGCTGAGTAAGGGGAAGGATAAGAGCGAGAAGTTAAACGTTGATAAAGAGGGCGAGTCAACGATTGGGGAGGAGAAGAAGAAGAAGGGGCTTGGCAAGAGAAAGAAAGGAGACATCTCTAGTTCCTCCTCATCCGTAGATTCTCATGTTCACACGCGGAGGGGAATAAAGCTAAGGCGAGATCGTTACAAGGGTAGAGGTCGCAAGCATCACAAGGATGATAGTGAGAGCAATACCCCTACCTCAGACTCGAGTAGTGGCTCTAGGGGGAGGTCGCGAAGAGGTGACAGAGGTCATAAGGGGAGAAGAGAAGAGAGTGAGGTGGGACCACATACTAAGGCCTTCAGAGAGTTGCAGGAGGCCATGCTGAAATTGCAGAAGCGGATGGATGGAGAAAGGTTAGAAGGGGAGGAAGGGCATCCATTTTCAGAAGAGATGATGCATGCAGCGATGCCTCGAAATTATAAGGAGTTAGACTTTCAGTACCGGGGAACGACTGATCCAGTCGCACACTTGCAGCTGTTTGAAAAGCGAGGATGATGCATAACTATACGGGGGCTGTGGCATGTCGAGCCTTTGTGTCCACCTTGAGAGGGATTGCACAGAATTGGTTTTACCAACTCCCGAGCGGTAAAATTACGAGTTATCAGGTGTTGCAAGTTGCCTTCCTGAAGCAGTTCTCTAGCGTCAGGCAGAGTGTGAAGACAGCCCAGTCGCTCTTCACAATGGTACAGCGACCTGACGAGACACTGAAACAGTATGTTAATAGGTTTACCAATACTACTTTGGAGGTCCCTACCGCCACGGATGAGATGAAAGTCGGAGCTTTGCATCAAGGTTTAAGGAGGGAGGATTTGCGGAGGTCGCTGGTAAAGAAAGAAGCTCGCACGTACGATGAAGTTCTCGCGAGATGCCATAAATACGTGCAGGTAGAAGAGGAAGAGGAAGAACACCGACTGCGTTTCGGTAGAGAGGTCGCAAACACGAGGGAAAGAGCGCCTGAGAGAGAACCGAGGAGGGAGTATAGAAGAGGTATACGCGGACTCTTGGCCTTAAATGTCGGGGTTAGTGCGAGACAAGAGCCGAGTATGAAAATCTGGAGGGAGGAGGATTTCACACCACTAGCTTTACCACAAGCTAGGGTGTTTGTTGTCATGGAACGCTCAGTACCTGATCTAATACAGTGGCCGCAGGATCGCACACCCGTCCCAACACATCCGAAAACTGTCTCTTTTTATCGATTCCATAACAATTACGGACATTTCACGGAAAAATGCAGACATCTCAAGGAAGAGATAGAGAGACTTATAAGGGAAGGGAATCTAAAGGAGATAATCTACAAAGAGAAGGAGCCGAGCGAGCAGAGGAGGACGTTACCTCCACCCCCACCGGGAGGCCCACCTCCTGCGCAGGCCGCGAGACAAGGGCGTTAGAGAAACCAGGAGTTTGGAGGGTCTCGGGGAAATAAGGGAAGGATAAATATGATTTCGGGAGGCCCAACGGATGGTGATTCTAATAATGCGCGCAAGAAGCATGTAAAATCAGCTCGCAATAGAACTTGGGAGGTCGCTAGTGTTAGCAGGCAGCCACAGGTAGTGGGGCCAATCATATATTTCGGCCCCAATGATAGGCGTGGGCTACAGGAGGATCATAATGATGCGTTGGTGATTGAAGCCGGGGTAGCGGGCTATGAAGTTAGCAGGATCTTTGTTGACAATGGGAGTTCGGTAAACATTATCTATACAGATTGTCTTGAGCAAATGGAGGTGAATAAGAGGGTGCGATCTGTGAATACACCCATATATGCGTTCAATGGGGCACAGGTAAATACGGAAGGTGAGATAACGTTACAAGTAGTGTTGGGAAAGGGTGTGAGCCGAATGGAGAAAGACTTGAAGTTTTTGATCATCCGAGGGAGGTCGGCCTACAATGTAATATTGGGGCGACCTGCTCTTAATGCATTTCAGGTTGTAACATCGACCTATCACATGTGCATAAAATATCCGGTAGGTGACAAGGTAGGGGAGGTCATCGCTGAGCAACA
>BMAC01000038.1:215557-263744 GCA_014905375.1 Phtheirospermum japonicum
TATTTGTTTATAGTTGTGATGCTCGGACGGATCGAATACTGCCAAAAGAAATCAGGTTTTTCCAATAATTGTACATGAATCTATGAAATTGGAGAGCTTACTTTCAATTTCAAACCATCCATGTCGATTATGACCCTCGCGCCGGGATTAACCAACACCTCGCGGCAGCCGGCAGGATCGAGTTTTGGGGCCTTCGTCATCCATGGCGGAAATACAGCCTGTGTCTCTTCTTGTTTCTTTTTCTTTCTTTCTTTTTTTTTTAGAAAAATAATTTGCATGTCTTCAGAAACTTGCGGTGGATTGGGTTTTTGCTTCTAAATTTCTTTTCCAGCGCTAATCTAATGAATGGGGATTTTGGGGAAAAGGTATTGCAATTCAGATGAACGGGTCTTTGGGTGTGACTATTGAATGGTGAAAATTTGGGGTGAGGATTGAACAGAATCGGGGGTGACGATTGAGAAAAAAAATACAGACCTCAATTGACTATGGGATGGGATCCGATGCTGTGCCAAAAACACAGCACAATGGTGCTGTGGCAATAAAACGGCGCCGTTTTGCATACTTGGCCACATTAATTTATTTTCCTTTTGGTTCCATGTGCTATTTTTTTTCTTTTTTTAATTTCCATTGTTACGTGTCTTTAATAAGATTGTGGTGTATTTTTTTATTTTTTAATAAGATTGGGTGTCTTTAATGTTAATTCCTTTTCTTTTTATCTATAATAAGATAAATTTAAATTGCTTGTCCATTTTATATTTCTGGAATTTAAATAGTCTATTTTAAATTGTTTGTCCATTTTAAATAGGCTATTTAAATAGCTTATTTTAAATAAATAAACTATTAATGGACAAGCAATTTTAAATATGCTATTAATGAACAAGCAATTTTAAATAGGCTATTTTAAATAGCTTATTTATTTAAAATAGAAATCAAAAAACATACTTGGCCACATTAATTAATAATAAACGAAAAAATCTATAATAATTAAAACATACTTTGTATGTGTTACTTTTATTTGTTTTTTTAGGTTACCTTTTTATTGTGCTTGTTTGTATAAATATATATGATTTTGCATGTAATAGGAAAAAAATTCTATTTATAAAAGATTTTAAAAAAATGACAATTTAATCACATGTAATAGGAAAAACTTCTATTTATACATCAATCTATATATTTTTTTTCAAAATAAGAATAAAAATATGATTTTTAGTAAATAAATATTTTTTTATTTTCCTTTCCATTTATGAAGTAATTTTTATTTCAAATATTGAGTTCAGTACACCTTTATTTATTTATTTTCCTATTAGAACTTGCAAGTATTTATTATTTTGTTAGTGTTACATATTTTATATATATTGATTTGTAGATATTAATTCAAATGTACTAGAAATTATTCCTAATTAAATAATTTTATTTTATTCTCCTAATATAATAATATTCTCCTTTTATTATTATATTACTTAATTATGAAATTAATTAAATATGTTTTATTTATAATCAAAGTTAAAATAATTTTATTCTAGAATTTCAAATATTAAATATAAGTAAATTACGAGTTATTTGTAATAATATAAGTATGTAACTAAGTGTTGGTAATGAATTCAGTTAACCATAAAAATATAAAATTATATATTAATGATTAATAAATATTTATTGGAAATCGGTACAATGGAACAGGGGTTGAAAGTAATAAATTTTGGTGGTTGATGTGGGTTGTCGATGTTTGTCACTTTTTCTCATTGCACAGGACACTACTTGCCATTTCGTATGTATCGTGTGATCGTAATTGACTAATCAAAATGCGCTCCAAGCTTGACCCAATTTTGTGACCCGGCTTAACTAGCATACTCTAAAATCTTGAAAATAGGGCGATGAAAATTAGACAAAAACGCTGCAAAATAGTAAATAACGGAAAAAGGACTAAAACACTTTAAAATGCGGTGAGAGAGTAATATAATATAACATAACAAAAACTCTTAAAACTATTCAAACATAACAATTCAAAGAGCAAAAGGCGGTCATTATTTATAGTTAGTTTGTGCTAACATAACAAAAACTCCTAAAACTACGCAAACAAGCTTATTAGATGATAAAAGATATGATCTGTATCCAAATCGTCAACATAGGAACTAAATAAACCAACACTATGGTAAACTCACAGCCAAAACCCAACATATCCGCTTTTTCCCACACCTTCCTCTCATTTGAAATAAAAGAAATTGTTGATCCCACCAAACTAGCACACTCCTTCATGTTCCCGTAGCAATCCTGCAAATAATTAATAATAAGCAAACAAGAAGCAGCCATTAGGGTTTCATTGCACATTAAAAATAGACAAGCAAGATAAAATCTTGATTAAAGTACCAACTCTTCAGTAGCTCCCTCAACACTTACAGTTTCATTATTAATGACAGTACTTCATTAGAAATATTTCTTAAAAAAAAAAAACTCAAGCAATCCTTGTTGGTAAAAACCATAGTTCACAACCAGAAAAAACATATCGACGCTGCTTTGAAACTGAAAAATCATGAAGATCTCACCAAACATATTCGAACTCTCAAGTTATGCAAAAGATGTAAAGCTAGTTGAAAAAAAATACAAAAAATCTCATCCAAGAAACATCGCTAACATACAAATCACAAGCCCTCCAAAACATGAGAGAATCAGATGCAATAAATACCATTTAAGCCCTTATATTATTATTAAAAACACAAGCACTGTATAAATGAAGGACTGTGGATAAACTTAATAAGTTAACTAACCTAGTCCATATAACAATCATCCTCATCTTCATCATCATTATTGCCTTCAGACTCCTCATCATACTCATCCAATGTGTAATCTTCTTCTTCATCATCGTCATCTTGGTCATCAACAAATGTAGCAACATTATCCTCCGAAGGTGCCACTCCACTTGCCTCGACAGTTGTTGATGGAATATCAATCCTATGGCATTCTATAGAATCACTGGGACAATCAAACATGTTAGGTGTATTATGTGTTTCATTTTCTTGACATGGTTCATCATCACTATGCAATCATCATCATGGTTCTCAAGCACATCCCATGAGCTTCTAGCTTGTGCCTCAATCACAACTTTCCAGTCTTTACCCAATTTATTATCATTGACGTAGAAAACCTGTTGTACTTGGGATGCTAACACAAAAGGCTCGGTGGTCTTCCATGGCTTTGATGTGTTAATGCTGGTACAATTGAACTTATCTTTCTGAACTGACTTTCCTTCGTACCAATCACATTTAAACACTACCACTTGACGATTTCCCAAGTAATCCAGTTGAATTATATCTGTTAACACACCATAGTAATCTCGAAATCCCGAAGGTTCCTCAACTTTTACAACCACACCAGAATTCTGAGTTCTTCTATAGATCTCATGTCTTTTAGTGTGAAATCGTAATCCATTCACAATGCAAGCCTCGTAATGAGTTACCCGTTTATCAGGGCCATATGACAAGTTTCGCAAATCCTCATCAAGAATTTGTATTTCTTCAGTCGACGCCAATGCAATCTATAATAGTGTTATAATTAGTAAAAAATACAAAGAATGAATAATTTAGACAAGGATTTACAAATAAAATGACTTACTCGTTGTTCAAACCATTTCATGAAAGACTCATCATGCTTCTTTTCCACGTTTAAGCAACCATTGCACGCTAGCTCATCCTTGTGTTCACTATAAGTTAATTTCAATGATTCACATATTTAATTTGTAAAAATAAGTTGAAAAACTAATAAAAAGAACTCAAAACTCAATATGCGTGCATAAGTATACATTAGAAATAACATGTAACAAAGAAAATTAAAGAATTTACATTTATATTTCGATCATTTCATTTGAGTTTTAAATTAAAACTTATAATCTTTACATGAAGCTTAGGGCGATGATTTATTTATAATAAGTAGAACGAAAGTATGTGACCAACATATAACTACCTGATAAATGGCAGAACTTCATCACAATTCTTCAAAACATAAGTATGCACCTGTTTCCATGACTCTTCCTCAAGAAACTTGTATTCACCTTTCCCGATGAGATGTGATTTTTCAAGAAACACCAAAAAAGTTTGTCTAGAATTGTCTTTGTAATTTTCATAATTACGTTCCGCTTTGTTAAATTTTGTATCTATGTCATCCAAATACATTGAGCAAAAGGTTAGACATTCTTCAATGATATAGCCTTCAGCCATCGATCCTTCTGGAAAAGCCTTGTTGCTTACATATTGCTTTAATATATATAAGTACCTGAAAACAAGATTTGACCAATAAGTACCTGAAAACAAGATTTGAAATCATTTTGATTAAAAATGAGTTTAGCCAGTATATAACATCTCTAGCCATTTGAGAATGCATTTCAGAGTAAAAATTAGTTTAGCCAGTATGTAGCAGCTCTAGCCATTTGAGAATGCATTTCAGGCATTTATGAGACCTGAACCAATATACTATTTCCCCCAAAATAAAAAAAATAAAAAAAAAAAAAAAAAAAAACAGAAACAACCTAACTCTTCTCTAATTATAATTGCATTAAAGCTCCGATAAACCTCAACCATTCTATGAGCAATATTAATTCACCAAGACAATAAATAACGCAAGATCCCAAATTCTTCGTCAAACAAAAATCCCAAAAATTTGCACATAATATCAATATTTCATCAACGACAGAAAATTGTTCACATAAATTAGAAAATGATGAGCAGAAAAGTAATAAAAGTGAAGAACTTAAATTAATAATACCTATTTTTTGTTGGAGGGGCTTAGGTTTTGAAATAGATTTTCGAACGACTTTTCCCTTTGATGGAATTTATGTGAAAACACCGATTTGTGTAGAGACTTAGGATCAGACGAATGATGGCTTTGTTAGGTACCCATCCGTCGAACTCTCGCTTGTTGTCGATTCACAATCTAATTGTCCTTGCTCTTAGCTTAATATCCAGCAACCTCGTACTTAGATTATAGTCAATGATCTCGACAACATATGAAAAAAGACCTACACTTTTTTTTTTCAAAAACGCAACGACAAATTAAAATTATAAGCACTTAATTATAAAGTGATGACTAGATTAGAAGATTGATATAACCAACGTAATTATCAAATAGATTTCATATTTCACTGTCCACAGTCTTCTTCTTCGAACGCTTACCATCAGATAAACACTTACAATTTCGAAGGGCTGACCATTATATGAAATTAATTACCTAAAACTGAACTGAAGTACCACAGTTCCACAATTCAGCACTGAGACCTGCCACTTTATCAAACTAAAATAAAGCACTTATGCAAAGGTTAATTAATTAATTAAGTAGGTGACAAACCAATATTAATTCAGCATGTATGAATTAATAATAAAACAACAAAATAGCGAGATATGAAAGAACCAAAAATCAAATGCAACCCTTTATTAACCGTTTGTTGTGGAATGATAAAGCTTGTACGGACAGTAGCTCACTTGTCCTTTTCTCCGGTTCACTCGGCAAATCACAGTGATACGAAAGGTGAAAATCGAAAAAAGGGAGCCTAGCCCTTGGTCTCGATCCCCTTCAGCAACACCTCAGAGGTCGCATAAAGCTCCCCTTTTTCTGTCAAACGAAAAATAGACTCGACTTAAAATTCAAATAGACACGACTTCAAATTCAAATGAACAAATAATCTAAGATCTTATTTCCTATATTACATCAATCCATTCTTTCGAAAGCCAAGTTATATCAGCAAAAAAAAAAAAAAAAAAACTGGGACCAACAAAGACTGCTTCCTCGGCTTCGGCGCTGGGACGGCTGCTTGAAGAACCAAAAAAGACTGCTTCCTCGGCTTTGGCGCTGGGACGGCTGCGACGCAGTCGGGTGCGACGTTTTTCTCTCTCGGCAGCGGCAGCAGCGCGAAGATGGCTGCGGCAGGTGCTCCGTCCGGCGATCCTCGACTGCGGAGATGCGGCACGGGGCAGGCGACAACGACGGGCGCGAGACTCGGAACGAAACGGAGGCGGGTGGTCGTTGGTTGAGGCAACGTCGCTGTCGGGCGCAGCTTGGCAGACTCCGGTGCGGGCCGGATGGGACGTACGGCACACGGCTGGGGGGGGGGGGGGTTCCACGACAGCGGCGATGACGTCACAGTAGCACGGCGGCGAGATGCAGGCGTGCTTGCGTCGGAACGGCGGGCTGTTCCTCTCAGCAGTGGCAACAGCAGGAGGCGGCTCGCGAAGCAGCGTGACGGCTCGTTCACGAGGGCGGCAGTCCGGCGGCTGCGACGCGTCTCCGATGAATTGGGTGTCACACACCGAATTACCCGACGTACTCGCAACGACGCGCTAGTTTCGTCGTGAGATAGAAAACGACGGGAGGAAAAACCGAGAACCGAATGTTTCGGTGGCGTCGGCCGACAGCAAGCGACGGCTTGGCAGGAGGAGGACGGCTGGGTGGAATAGTATTTGCAGGGCATATTATATATGAACTAATTAAAATCAATAGTGAGGGGACTATAATCTAACTCAAAAATATACAGAAGTTGTAGAATTCAACAAAGTTTAGCTACTCAAATCAAGTCCTTAAATTCAAGAAACCCACAAAGACAACAAATCAAAATTAGGTGATATAGCAATCAAAAAAGCTGAAAAGCAAAATCAATTTAACAGACTGTTTGCTCAAAACCTAGGCTCTATCCAAATTTCAATTAGAACAAGAAATAGAAATTTCTAAAATTCCCTCAAATCAGACGATTAGCTTTTATCCCAAAAACTTTCTTTTCAGACCGCAAAGTGTTTACAAAGAAATATGCCACCGATAATTTAGACACGATAAATGTTTGATTAATTGTGGAAATTGATAAAAATATAACTGTAAATAATGAAAAGTTAGTTTTGAAATCAATAGGACTTTCTTCAGCCTCAAACTTGGATAAATGGGAACATATGAAAAATTTAATTAAGATTTAGAAGGTACCTGCTGCTTGTGCGATGTTGCTGGCTTCAGAGAATTCAAGTGATTACAGAATTCGATAACCTTGAGGAAATTTACAAAGAAAAAAGACCAAAGCAATTCCAAAAATTCAAAATCTCAATCGTTTTCTATCCCCCTCAAAACCCCCACTTTGGTGTATATATACACTGATAAAAAATTTGAACGTTGTGTGATTGAGAGGAAATTGGTAACAGAAGGGAGTGAAATTTGCTTGAGCTTGCAACTAATTCTAAGTTGAGTCAGAGATTTGTGCTCTGCAACTAACGGAAAGACCTGCAACTAATTCTAAGTTGAGTCACTGGCTTGAAACTTTCAGTTCTCTTACTCGACTAGAGGTGCTCGAGTCTACCTTTCTTAGTAAGGGAAAAACTAACTAAATATTGAACTTTTATATTTTAGTTTTTTTTTTTTGTTAACTGAGCTTTAAATAATACGAAAAACAACATAAAATCATATTATAAAAGAAATGTAAAGTCAGTTTTTAAATTTATTTTTCAATAAATGTTAGATTTCGTGTTTAGTTTAAAACTAGTAAAGGTTAACTAATTTTAGTACGAGGGTGTCGTCTGATTCTGTTTTTTTTTTACAAAATTTAATTTATACAAGAAATAAAAAAAAAAAAAAAAAAAGATAGAGGCTGAACGTTGAACTATTTTTTGATATTTTTGTGTAAACTGAACTTAGAAAACATGAAATTAAATTGAAAAAATAAATCCTGACCACAAAACAATTTTGAGTTTCTTGTAAAACTTAAAAATAATAATATTAAAAATAAAAATAAATTGTCCTCCAAAACAAATGATTCAAATATTTTTTTTATTTGACAAAATTTAGTGATAACAAAAATATTATTAGTTACACTCAATTATAAGTGACATCTACAATTTCCAAAAAAACAAATGTTTTGTTTTAGTTATGAATGAAAATGTTGTCACTATATTAAGGAGTAATAGTGACAACTATTTTTCACGTCAATCCAAAATTTAGTGACAAAATTTATTGATTTTTGTGATGAATGTAAATGTTGTCACTATATTAAACTCAATATTGACAACCCATTTTTTTGCCACTTGATATTACCAACCATTAGTGATAAATTTAAATATCGTCACTATTTTAAGAGTAACAGTGACAACATTTAGTGATGAAAGCAAAATTGTTGATTCCACAATTTCAACCATTAGCGTCATTGAAAAATATTGTCACAATAAGCCTACATTTAGCGACGATATTCTTATTATCACTAAAGTTTTCGTAACTAAATATACCTTTTCTTGTAGTGACAAAAAAGTAAGGGAAAGAACACTACCAAATTGCATTGAACTCAAGAGTTTCAAATCTATTACAATCTTCCAAAAGCAACCAAGAACCATGACTCAAACTTTTCTGCACCCCTTTTTAATAAATTAATTTAAAGCTCGTCAGCTTGCTCGCAAGTGTACGAGGTAACTGTAGGGTGATGAGTTTGACTCGAGTCGTATCTCTCGAGGAAGCAGCTATTCGGTCTTTCGGATGTTTTTCTCAATTACGAATAACATACATATACATTTGGGGTTTTGAAAAGATTGAATTGATCATTATAACCTAAGCAGTAATTAAACTAAAACTAATTAAACTAATCACTTTAACTAGATTATCAACTACGAGCAATAATTAAGCTACTCAATAATTCGCAACCATAAACTAAATCTAATTAACGAATATAATAGCATGAGATAAGAAATTACCACTAAGCAATGAATCATATGAATCTAAGGTTAATGAATAACTAAGCATAAATCAACTAAATTAACCAATATCCAAAAACAAGCATAAACGATTAAGCTAATTAAACTAGTTCTAGCATTAACTAAGAATTAAACTAGAAATTAACTACTAAATTAACTAAGAGTTTAGAGAGCTTATTGGAACTAATGAAAGCAGTAAAAATCTCCAGCTATTCCGGAGGTTGAACGTTGATCTTGGGCGAAGAATGAATCCCGAACTCGAATTCGACGTTTTGGACGCGTTGCTCTTCGATCCTTGATCTCCGTCTTCAAATCTCGTTATGAGATGTGGAATTATGTGTATTATCAGCTCAAATACCCTAGGGGGTCGTGTGTTTTTTTCAAAATCCGAAATAATGAGGGTTTATATAGATATTGCAAGTCTTGGCGCACAAGAAACCCTAAAATCCGAATTCTGGGCCGTCGCATCGACGTAGCGTCGACTGACGCGCGCTGGTACTCGGCGGGACTCGGCAGACTTGGTAGGCAGGTGTGCGCGTCGGCTGGGCAGGAGCGTCGACGGTGTGCATCGACATCGACGCTTCATCAAGTAGCGTCGACAGTGCGTCGACAGTGGTGCGTCGACATCGACGCTTCAGAACGTAGCGTCGGCAGTGCGTCGACGGAGCGTCGACTGACGCGGTCATGACTCGCTGACATGGCTCGCATCGATGGGGCGTCAACGGTCGCGTCAGTCGACGCGACTGCGCGTCTGTCTCCGTTTCTCGATCTTTTGCTACTCGTTTCACCGGAAAGCTTGTTCTTCTATTCTCGAACATCGAACTTCGTCTTTTACGCGCTAAACTCTTCCGGTTACTTAGCTGTAAGGTGAAAAACAACGAAATATCACCTATTTGCATCAATTACGATCAAAATGCGATAAAATAAGCTGGAATTATAAAAATACGAGATTAAGCTTAAATCGTCCAACTTATACCAAAAACAAATATAAAAACGAACTAAAAAGCTAATAAAAATAAGGACAAATCTACTCTAATCAAACCACAAGCGAAGGATATGTCACCTTCCCCCACCACTTTCTAACAAGACCTAAACCTAACTAATCTAACTACTTAAGCTAAAACTAACCTACATAAGCTAAGAATTAAGCTAGGGTTTTACATTGCAAGAGAAAGGAAATGCTTGGAGGAGATGGAACTAGGTCCAAAACCACCAAGGAGAGGTGTTTTTTTTTTTGTGAATAACGGGTGGGAATCATATATGGGTAGATAAGGGGCAAAATGGTCTTTTTTTTTGGCCAAAATCACACATCCTTGTTCAAACGCCCCAAACTTTCTGCCGAGCAGTTGATCGACTGAAATCCAGTCGATAGACTGACAAAAACACGGAATCAGCTATTGTTGTCTTCATATTAAATCTAGCCCTTCCTCGTGGATTTCATTTGGCTTTTGATTTGTATCATTTGGAATTTTCCTCCGAGAGTTATGGGCTCCGCACCAAAACCTGCCACAAGCGAGGCCACGGCGAACCGTCTTCACTTAAAGCTACTTTTTACCATTCTTAAACTCAGAACTTGGGAATGTTGTAAACACAAGAGTTTTAGACATTTCTCTCATATTTCTAATGATATAAGGTGGAGGCAAATGGCACAAGTGGTTTTGGAGTTATGCTTGTTTTACGACAACTGAGACATCTACCGAGCGAATGCATGAGTTGACAATGAAAATGGCCACATTTCTCGTCATTTCCGGTCGATCCTCACACCAAAGACATGTCGTGGATTGGCAATGAGTGTCTCGGGTTTGAATCATCTTCCAAACTCGTCGTGAGCCCACTTTAACCAATGTTGACCTTCAAATTAAAAACTAATAAAAAAAACTAAGAAAATATAAGAAAAACTACTAAAAACAAAGAAAACACTACAAAACCTAAAATTAACAAAATAGGCCAAAATGATTCTTAATACCCATAAATGCAAGCAAAACACATGCAAACACAACACAAAAAGGTAACAAAAATGCGTACAAAAAAATACAAATCACATAGCAACAACCAAACACATAAAATATATTGGGATATAATATATGATTATTTTCATGAGCACAAAACATTTTCATCCGATCGAAGTTCCAATTCACTCATGAAGTGGTGGTCGGATATTAATCTTGCAACCGGTAAATTTTATGGGTTTTTTGCCCAAATAGAAGGTTTAAATCAAAGTGGCAAAATGGATCAAGATAAGGTATCATTTTTATTTTAGTTCTTGTATAATAGATTTTGAAGTATAATATATATGACTTGTATGTATAACTTTTATTTATTTTTTGTGCAGATTCACGATGCCAAAAATTATATCAAAAAATTCAAGGGGTGTCATTTCAATACGAGCATTGTTGGAATATATTAAGATTTCAAAAAAAATGGATTCAACTAATTGACAAGAACAAATCAAAAAAATCTAAACAATTTGAAAATGATAGTCCAAGCAACTCATCTCTTACTACTCCTCAATCAATAGACTTAGAGGACAATGCGCATGATGTCTTCACTTCAAGCAAAAGACCACAAGGTAGAGACGCAGCGAAAGAAAAACTGAAAAATAGAAAAGTTTTCTGAAAATTATCCGGACATGAGAATGGCAAATAGTATGGAACAATTTGTGGAGCACAAACGACAAAGTTCATGAAGAAAAGATGAAAAAAGAGCGAGACAGACCATGAAAAGAAAATTATGAGCAAAGATCTCTCTAACATATCCGAGCTCCAAGTCTTGTATTGGACGAAAAACAAGAAGAAGTCATGCGGAAAAAAAAGTTGGATATAATAGATATAATCAATGTTGTTTGTTATGTAATTTCAATGCTTTCAATGTTGTATTTTTTATTTATTTATTATGTCATCAATGTAATATTTCAATGCTATCAATGTAGTATTTTTATTTATTTTAAATTATTTTAGTGAATTGTAGTACAAAAAAATTACTATTCAACATTCACATTAAATCACAACATATAATTAATTTAAAATTAAACCATAACATAAACACTACAAATCAGTTAATAGAAATCATGATATTTTTTAAAATTGTGAGACCTCATTAATAAAACTACCTATGTGGGAAAATACCTTGGTAGGAAAAACAGCACCCCTAATATACTGCAAATTTAAATTACAACATAAATACTATAAAATTTCTCAATCGCTTCCATGTAGTTGCCACAAATTTTCTACAAGATTAAATTGTAGTTGATTGTGTGCCTGTCGATCACGAATGGAATAATGTGTTTGAACAAAATCTTGAAATTCAGTCGTGTGCTCACGTGAAATTGTTGAAGCTGAATTATCATCAACACCATCATAGTTGAAGTCTAAATTAGGAATATCTCGTTCGTCTTCTATAATCATGTTATGCATTATAATGCATGCTATCATAATACAATTGAGTGTTTCAACATCTCAAAACCGTGCAGGTCCACGAATAATAGCAAAATGAGTTTTGAGCACTCCAAAGGCACTTTCCACATATTTACGTGCCGACTCTTGAGTTGCGGAAAAATTCTTTCTTTTGTTGCCTTGGGGGGATGGTATGGTTTTGACAAATATTGACCAAGTTGGATAAATACCATCCGCAAAGTAATACCCCATTGTATAGTCATGGTCATTAATTGAATAATTGACTTTTGGAGCTTGTCCTCTAGCTAATTCAGTAAAAAGTGGTGATCGCTCCAAAATATTTATATGATTAAGAGTACCAGGTAAGCCAAAGAATGCATGCCATATCCAATGATCATATGAAGCAATATCTTCTAAAACTATTGTCGGTTCATGAATATGTCCACTATACATACCTTTCCATGCAGTCGGGCAATTCCTCCATTTCCAATGCATGCAATCAATGCTTCCTAGCATTCCAAGGAAACCTCTCCGGTCTCCCACTTCAAGTAACCTAGCAATATCTTCTCATTTGGCAATCTTAAATACTCATCAGAAAATATTTCAACAACCGCATTCACGAATCTTCTCAAAGTCTCGATGTTCGTACTTCCTCCTATTCTAAAATATTCATCAAGTGAATCTGCAATTGCTCCATATGCCAGCATCCTTAATGCAGTCGTGACCTTTTGCAAAGAAGACAACCCCAATTGTCCAGCAGCGTTCTGTTTTTGAACAAAATATGGATCATGTCCCTCTACTGTAGATAGAATATGATAAAACAAAGAATGGTTCATACGGAACCTTCTTCGAGAAATATTTGCAGGGAAAACATGATTTCCGACAAAGTAGTCATGATAGAGTTTCTAATGACCTTCGAGTATATTCCTATAAAGAATGGCATGACCAGGTACTGAACCTCTACGTATACTATTTTGTCTCATCCGCTTTTGTATGCCATAAGCAGTTGCTTGGTGAAAAAGAATGAACTCGTCATCGGACTCTGAATCATTAGAATTTGAGATTATTTTATTTTACGAATCAGAATCCATATTTTGAAATACTTTATGAATTCAGAGAGTTTTATGAAGAAGAGAAAGAAGTAAAACTTGTGAGATTGAGAATATTTTGTTATGATGAAAAATAAGCTTTAATATTCATGGCAATTTATAGTCCAACCTTCACATACTAATAAAATTTGATGGTACATAAAGTTGGTGGAGTGGTCATGTTTATTCAATATAAAGATATAAAGTTGGAGTGAATCTTTCTGACAATGCATAATAATTATTGACAAGAAAAGACCTTTCAAAATAAAGCTTGTACTTCTGAAAAAGACTGTTGTACATAAGGAAAATGCCAACAACAAAAAAATCATTTGATTGGATAATACAATTATAAAATAATTTTTATTTTTTGATTGGACAATGCATATAAAGATAAATATAAATTGATTAAAAAAACCTTTATATAAAAATAAATATACATAAATAATTTAAAAACACAAGAATAAATTATTAAAGTACTATATTCTTATTATTATTATTATTATTATTATTATTATTATTATTATTATTATTATTATTATTATTATAAATAGCATAAGTTGAATAAAACAAACTTAAAATAAATAAATAAAAATATTTAACTTGATATAAATATATGATAATAGGAGTCTGTTGGAGTAAAATCAGAATAGGGAGCTTATATAAATAGGGAGTGAAATTTAGATAGCTTGATAGACAGTCTATTGAAGTTAGTATAATACCCCAAATTGGACATCCACGTAACTCTAGGGGTGTTGATTCGGTTATTAACCGACCGGTTAATTAACCGGCGATTAAATTAATCGGTCGGCGCCTAACTGTAACCTAACTGGCCGTGAACCGGTTAAGGTTACGGTTAGGTGCGGTTAATCGAACCGGTGGTTAACCGGTTAACCGCCGTTTTTTTTTAAATTTAAATAAAATTTGGAAATTTAGTCGTTATAACCGCCGATCTCATTTTAACCATCGGTCAAATCTGCCGATTAACCAGTTTAACCACCGGTTAATCATCGGTTAAATCCGCCGATTAACTAGTTTAACCATCGGTTAAGTCACCGGAATTCTTTTTTTTTTTTTAACTTCGGTTAACCGGCGGTTATAACCGCCGGTTACGGTTAGAGGTTAACCTTAACCGTAACCTAACCGTCGGTGGCCGGTTGACGGTTACGGTTTTAACCAAAACTGGCGGTCAACAGTTAACTGTAACCGGTCAACCGGTTACCAACCGCCGGTTAGGCGGTTAACCTTAACCTAATTAACACCTCTACATAACTCCCCTCCCCAAAGTTGAAAAAAATCAACATGTCAAATAGAAAAAAGGTCTCTCCTTCCTCCCGTCGGCCTCAATTCTTGTCTCCCCTCCAACACACACTACTCCGGCAAACCAGGGACATTGAGGAGAAGGAGGTGAATGGCGGAACCACTAGAGGGTTGAGTGTGATGCAACAACGCTGGGGTGGAGTCAACAACGATTCGCAAAGGGCCTTGAGGAGACGACGATAGCTTGACGGCGGGTAGGAAGCCAGAAATGGCTCTGGAAGATTAACAAGGTGGCAGCTCCTCCTGGCTCGGAGTTTGTCTTGGCTCGGAGGTGAGATGGTGATATTGGGGGTGTTTCAGATTCGGGTCGATTAGTGTTCTCGGCGGTTGATAGGCGAGCAGGAGGTTGGAAATGGCGAGGGCTCCAGCGGACTAACGCGATTGATGGAGTTGGAGTGGTGGCGGCTCAGCTCGGGTCCAATTTGAAGGTGGCGGTGTGATTCCCGATGACTTATATAGTTGTTCTAGGTTTAGCGGCGATAAGGCCAAAACACGGTGAGTTCCGGTCGGCGGCCTTCGCCTGGTTTCGGTTTCACGTGCGGCTTCGGGGTTGCTGAAATAGGGCCATGGGTTCGGGCGAATTTGGGGCTCTTGTCGGGCTGTTTGGGTTATGGGTATGAGTTGTGTTATGGGACTGTTGGGTTTTGGTCGTCGTGGGTTTGGTGGTGGACGGTAGCCTCAGGTTTGACGCGGCGATAAAGGCAAATTTCTGGGTTGTTCTCATGTTGTTGCCGGTTGACGGTAAACATGGTCGTGAGGTGGTGGGGATCTCCATTTTGATAGGTTTGTTCTTGGATTGGGCGTTGAGAAAATAAATTTGGTAAAGTTATATATGACATTTCTGACCAAATATTTTAAATGTAAACGGGTCGTTAGTTTTGAAAAACGAACGTCGAATTCTTACCGCAACTATTTAAGTCGTTGGACTTTAATTAGTTTAGGTCTTTTTTGGAAACTTTCAAATATTTCTTATTGAGAAAAATAAGATTTAGTAAAATAAGGAGATTGACTTGTATTATGAATTCTAATTCCTACAATTTTTCTTGCATTGTTTAAGGATTACCTCAAGTTTATAAATATCAACTCATACATAGTGTAAAAATCATATACATGAACATTAAAAAAAAAATTCTAAGCACTTATACATATCACACTTCTACCTGTCTCACGCATCATATAGCCTGCAGTTAGAAACTTGAGCTTAATTTGAAGGGTGAAAAGCCGAGATGATACAAACTTTGGGGATTTAGATTACTTTCTTTTGCCACCGAGATATATGAAATATTAGGTTGTTGACATAGTTAGTTAGTTCATGTACAATGGTAAAATAAATTGTTGATATTCAATGTTGATGATATTGGATAGTTGATATTGCATAAATTATTAATTTAATCAAATTTTTTTCTGTTTTTAATAAAAATGATAAATAAAATGTTTGAAATATTAAAAATAATTAAAAAAATTTCTATTTATTTATTAAACAAATTATATTTATTTTGAATTTCTAAATATTTTTTCAATTTTTTTCGAATTTAGTTAATTGTTGTATTTATTTTTGAAATAAAAATAGTAGATATTATTTCTGCTTTTATTTATATTTTTTCAAATATTTAATTTATTTTGTTTTTATTTTTTTAATTTAATTAATTATTGTATTTATTTTTGAATTAAAAATGCATAGATTACAAATATTTTGTTTTGATTATATTTTTCAGAATTAGAAATGTTTTCGATTTTTTCATATTTTTCTGTTAAAAAAATAAGGCGCGGTCATAGTATGCCCGCGAGGCCCGCTAGTCGTCTCGTCACATTGGATGCCCACCCGTTGGAGCAATTCCAATGGGCATTTGATGGATGGGCAAACCGGATATGCGCTCCTGGGCATGTTCTTACAGTGAAAGGGAATTTGGTGTTGAGATTTTAGGGATAAATTATGAGAGTGAACAATGGGGTTAGGGATAAAAAGAAAAAAATTGAACAATGGGTTTGAATCAAGTAATATGGGCCTACGAATGGTATAACATAATTTTGGGATTTAAAATTACTTTAACATAAATTCATTTGACTTGAATTCTGAAAAATAAAAGAAGATGAAATAAATCATCTAGAAGTCATTGTTTGTTTTTATCTTATAGTTAGAACGATGTACAAAATAAGTAACTTAAAATAAAATTCTCAAATATTAGGTTAATAAATCAATCAAAGGGAAATAGATTTTTGGGATGTATTTAAAAAAACTATCCTCAAAAATTAGTTGAAATGTTTTTTTTTTAATTACTAGCTCATTAATTGCATACTAAAAGTCGAAATATAATGAGTTGTAATGCGAACTGGATTTTATAAAATGTGCGAACAAATCGTGAATGCATGGAAATGAATGCATTATGATTGGCGAGTCGAGTTTCAGATCAATGCTTCCAAATTTAATTTCACGTGTCTGGCATGGAACGAGCTCAATGATGTTTGATTTGCGAGAACGTTAGAGTAGTAACCTTCTCACATCCCACTTCTATTATATAAACATAGTTTGATAGTCATAAGGGGCGTATTTACCTTGGTGATCGAGGGGGCCACGGTCTCCCAAAAAAAATTTCAAAACATGATTTTTTGTAACTTGTAATTATATATATGTTGGCCTCCCAAAACTTATAAATTTGTAACTTGGTCTTTTTATATTCCTCTTTATCATTTGTTTTTTTTTTAGTTTCCTTCTCTTTTCTTTCTTTCTATCCACTACTTCATATATTCTTTATCCTTCATTTTACTTTCTTTTTATTTTTTCTTTTCATTAATTAAATTTAAAAATTTGAATTAAAAATACCACCCTTCCCTTTTTCTTTTTATTTTTCTCTTTCTCATTATTTACCTTAAAAAACAACAATATAAAACTAAAAAAAAAATATCGTCAATTTCTCTCTTTATTCCTCACCTTTTTTTCTTTCCATATTTTCACAAATTAATGGTACCAACTTAGAAGTAAAAGCATATCTTTCTTATTTTCCTTCACCCCTCTCTAGCTCCTTTTTTTTTTTCCTTCTTATTTTTTATTTCATATCCTCTCTAATTTATCATAACACCAAAAGGGTTAAAAAAATATTTTTTCTCTTGATATAACACGAGTCGATTCTCGCCATTTTGCCAAATTATTTTTGTCTTTTAATACGCGGCCTCCCCGAACGAAAAATCCTGGATCCGCCCCTGATAGTCATGATCTCTCTTTCCTCTCTTCTCTATCTTCTTTGTTGCCATTTCGTTTGGTAGTTGCTGAGTTTATTATGAATTAGTGTCTATTTTGAATAGTAATTATGGAATAAATTTTGCTCGAATTTTTTTTGACTTGGCATGAGTAGGAGATGATTTTAGAGGTGAAAATGATTCATCCGAAGTGGGTCGTAAAATATTGATAGTAACTGTAGGAGCAAAAAGATATTGAAGAACATATTTGATGTTTCATTTCATTCTATCTTCTTCATTTCGTCTCTCTTAGAACCTTATAATCCTGGCCAAATCAAAACCACAAGAAAAAGACTTCGCTCTTTATCATTTTCAACACTCCCTTCTCCGTGAGCATCCAAGTTCCCACCACACAAACACCCCCCTCGCGCACACCTAGGGGCGACAAGAGGTGAGGCAACAACACGGCGGTTAATGGCAGAACACAAGGCTGGATTGTGCACCGTACATTGAGATTGAGGTCTTGATTTTGGGTTTTATTTTTCTGATTAAGTGAAAGAAAGATTGTGGTCTCATTGGTTTTCCGGGGGAATTGAGTTTCCTACTAAATAATATTGCGAATGGGAAAGTAAGGCAATTAAAATACAGAAGTTTTTGAAAAATAAGTAGGCTCTAATCCTTTTTCTTTCTTTGTTCTTTGAGAAGAAAAAATGTTAAAATAATTTAAAAATTAACAAGAACCAAAAGTTGTTAAAATCTGACCTTACATTCTTTGATGTGCAAAGGAAGATGAACGCAAGTTGAAGGGTGGGTGACTCTTCAAAATAAAGAGCATTTTTCAATTAATGAATCACTTGGCATGCTCTATTACCAGGCACATTCATGAACTGGATTAATATTGGGATGATTACAAAAACAACCCCAAAGGTTTAGTCTATATACAGTAAACAGACGCTTTTCTTTTAAAATCACAAAACCCCAAAGGTTTTATATTTACCTTACCTACTGTCCCTATCACGAGGGGCACTTTTGCAAGATATGAACAAAAGTCGAGGGGTATTTGTAATTTTAAAAGATACCCAGGGTCTTTTTATAATCAGGTTAAACCTCCTACTTCGTTTTTTAACCAACACTAAACATTTTGTAAACTGAACAACACGTGCTCCACCAATGTAAAATAATACAGCTGTTACAAGAAAACAAGGTGTATGTATCTTCAAAAAAAAAAATCTAAATGAAAACATCTCCAGCAAAGTTGGATCTTTTAAAAAAAAAAGTCAAATTTTAATTTAAGTCCGTTGTTTCCAACTACAGCCATATTATTGATTTCATTTGCAAAGATCAGCCGAGAATGGGGATGATTCGAGCAATTTTCTCCAAAGGAATGCCATCTGCATTACTTTTCTTGAGCTCGGGATGGTTGAATTCTGTGTCAGGAAGAATAATGAGTTGGCCCTTGCTTTGATCCTTCTCAATCTCCCAACCAGAGTTAGCAATGTGGTGGTCGAGCAACTTGTCCAGAGACGGGCCTTCGATATTGATGGCCTGAAGATTCATTAGCAGACAAAAAACACTTTAAGCCCCATAGTAGCTGCGAATATAAATAAGTTTTTTTCTCTGCGGTAATTACAAAAACTACCCCGGAGTATGAGGTAACTATCAGATAACCCCAGCTAACCTTGAAAATAATAAAAACCACCATTGAGGTTTGATTCCGTCTACATTCGCTCCAAACATTAGTTGACGTCAACTTTTCTAAATGTTACAAATAACCTTAATATTTTGTCTGCCTATTTGTAATATTAGATAAATTGAGGGATCTAAAATTAATTTGTAGGACGAAAAATTGGTGTTATTGTTAATATTTAGAGAAGTCGAGAGATGTAATCGTAAAAACATTTGATGACATCAGCGGTTTCCGTCAGGTGTAAAGTGTAAGACACATAACCTCAAGGGTGGTTTTTAAAAATTTTAGCCGGATTTTTTTGTTAAATGCTCTAAACCTCAAGGGTAGTTTTGCAATTATCCCTTTTCTCTAAGCACTTGTCTGGGGAGGATTTAACCTTGGCAGTAAGGAAATTCCGGAAAGAGAAACGTACCTCGGCAAGAACAGACCTTGGAACTTTTTGGTAAGTCAGCGAAAGGACATGAATTGCGTATGCTTGAATTTCTTGCTCAAAGCCTTGACACAATATATGTAATTGTCAGCTATAAAATATGGGAATTAAGAAAAAAAGCAGAGGAAGAGTTGAAAATGAGACTGTAGAAGACAGCTAAAATGGACGTAAATATGGAATGGAAGTTTTAGTGTTTTACTGTACTACAAGGAAAACAGAGAATGTATGAGAAAATCAACAAAATAAGGTCCTAGTTAAGTATGAACATTTTTTGCCTGAACAATAGTATGATTAATGAAACATAAACAAAAAGTTGCATAAAAGATATAAACTACACATCCTGTAAGGTAAAGTGATAAGGCTTGCTAAAGGAACTAGAAGATAATATACTCTTCATAAATTTTATTTGTATCCTTGAGATTGTGATTCTATTATTGCTCTTTCTGAATTTCATAATTATACACAACATTGTATAACTTCTTTCTTGTCTAAACCAGATGAGGAGTCAAGCCCAGGGAGGCAGGCGATTCTGGAATAGAAAATGCAGGCTTGACCTGGTTCAACTGCTGATCCCTCTGGAATTTAGGGTTGCAAACAAATGTTTAAAATTCAATTCCAGTTTAAAGATTCGAATAAGAATAAATATTTAGATTTAAATGATTATGAATATATTCTCATGTGTATGATTTGAATATTATATATACAATTACTAAGCTATAAACCTGTGATACTTTACATATGCATATCATTTTTGTAAATTATAAAATTATATTATTGTAGATTATTTATATTTTTTATTCTATTTATAAAATTTCAAATTATAATAGGCATGTTTATAAAAATTAATATTAAGAGATAATTACTTAGTATATTATATGCATTTACAAATAACATACTGTTCTTTTTTTTTTTTGGTTTATGGGTACATTTTATTTTAGGTTATAACTTAATAGTTTTAAAAATAAAAAATAATTCAAATTGGAATTTGAATACAGATACTCAAACAAATTCAAATACTTTTTCAGATCGAATTCGAATAAATATTTCAAATTCGAACATAATACGACTAATAATTCAAATATTCATCAAATATGTCGAATTTGAGTCGAATACGTCGATATTCGATTCGATTCGTTTGCAACCATACTCCGGATTTAGGGATGCCCAATTCTAATTGAGAGCAGCCGTGTTTACTTGCAATTGCAATTGGGCATCTGGTGCTTGTTGAGATGAAATCCTGCTGATGGGAATTATCGAGTTTCCTGATTAATTAGGTCAATATTATACTATAGTTGTTAAGAGCAAGCATGTTAAATTATTTCTTAAATTGTTTCATATTATCTTTGTTTCCTTTAACGAGTCCGTAAGGTATCATACACTATATCGATAATGTGCTCAATTTTGCATACCTGGGACAGCCTCTAATATGTGGCGGCTCTTGGCAACTTCATCCCAAAACTGACGAAATCTGGCAGTCTGTAGAGGAAGATAGAGGCGGATAGTGAGACACATGTTCTATAACAGCAAAGAAAAGTGATTGTAGTACCTCCAAGTAGTGCGAGAAAACAATGAGTGTCTTGAATTGCTCCTCCATTTGCTGGTAATTGCAAAGGTACACATGAGACAACCAATTAAAAAGTGTCTAAACGAATGTAAGAACACACAAAAAAAAAAATTGCAAATTAACAATAGCCGCACAAGGTGCAAAAATAGGCCAATTAATCATGAGCATATCTTCCAAATCGAAACATTATTCTTATCATGAACCAATTTTTAGATAGCAATGAAAAACTTGAGGCATATGTGGTATCAGGGTAAGTAATAGGATACGAGATTAAGAATTCATCACATACCACTCTTTCCGGAATTAGAAAGAGACATAGGCTGAAATCAGGAGCTGGCATTGCCATAAGAGCCTGCGAAAAATTAAAAAAAAAAAACAAAAAAAACTATAAGCTACTGGATAAATAAACTGATGTAAGAGTACAAAAGATAATTTTATTCTGATTACCTTGATTAAAATGCGAGCAACAATCTGGGTGCTCATTCTCGCAGGCTCAAACTGCATTGTGTTGTTTTTTTTTTTTAAGAACAAATAGAAATTAACATTTTAACAATAAAAATATTATCAACTTAGATAAACAGTAAAAAGAATAATTTTCCAGCTCAACAAGATAATTCCAAAAAAAAAAAAAAAAACATACCTGGTAGAGGCGCAGAAGGCAAAGATTCGCATTCAGACTGTAGGTTTGCGATGAGACCTACAATTACATCAAACTAATTATATTAAAATTAATACCAAAATAAACAATTCCATTAACACAGACGCCCTAATCACAAGCCCCAATGGAATTTTATACACACGAATCTAGAAAAAGAATCCATACATATACAAAAAAAAAAGTGCATACTTGTTCGTTAACGTAATTTTCGAGATCGGGGAGGATGTCGGGGTTGTAGGGATTGACGGCGACGAGCTGCTCCACCGTGTGCGCCACCGTTTGCTGCTGAGTCTGGTTCGCCGGAGAGTTACTCATCTCTTTTCCCATTATCTTCTTCAAATTCTGTTCGTGAGTATTACAGCTATATCTGAAATCAAACAATTCTGAACATCAATGATGAACGGAAGGGTAGAGTAGAGAAAATGAGGTAGGGCTTTCAGTCTTGGGATTTAAAAGACCTATATACCCTTATCTTAGTGTAAAAGGTCTTGCCCAAGCCCAAACTCATCAATTCTTTGCTTTTAACTTTTACTTTAAAACTTGCTTACTCCAATTTTAATAGGTACGTCTTTCTCGGATATATAAATTTCGGGTGTTTAGTTAAATCTTTCTGAATTAGATGAGAAATTAAATGGGTTAGATGAAGTACCTTTAGTTCATAGTAGTAACATTTCGAAATAAATTAAATGGGTTAGATGAAGTACCTTTAGTTCATAGTAGTGACATTCGAAATAAAACACGTATTTGAGTATTTCTAATGTAATAATATTAATTAATTGTATATGACATATTTTATAAGAAAAGTTTTTCAATACATCAATATATAAGTAATAATGTTAATTAATTATATATGACATATTTTATAAAAAAAAATTCAATACATCAATGTATATGTTATATATGTGATAATTTATTTTTAAAAAAAATAAATAGAGAGAAATAACATGATTGGATGATATCTTTAAAATTAATTATATACATTGTCAAGAGTAATGTTTAGAATTTAACATTTCTTTTGACAATGTCAAGTATTTAATGTGCCACATAATTATTTTAATTTGCCACATAATTATTTTTATTCCATGTGTCAATTTTTTTCACTTTCAACATTGTTGCATTGTAGATGCTATTAGGCTCGGATGTCTCCCAACTAAGACCCTCGAGATTCATGTCAATGTAAAGTAGTGATGTTGCTAGAAATAGAAGATCGAATATTGTAAAGACGAGTTATCATAGTACGATAATTTTTTATTTTATTTTATCTAATATAACAAGAATTATTTCAAATATATTAAAATATTTAAATAAGTAATTGTATATATGTATACTTAAGTTATATATGTGTGTATGTGTGTGTATTTCGGTGAGAACCATCACTGGTTCTCACACCAGAGATATTTTTACCATAACTTCTCCATATATATAAATCATCTAAATATTATTTAAAAATCGAATAGTATTAAAAATGATAAAACCTGGTTCATAAAAGAATTGTTATTAGATGAAACTTACTTTACAAGTTATGAAATATTTCCTTATACATCACATTTGTAGTTTTGTTACTATGTTTATTCTCATTATCGTTGATCAATATTTTTAAACTCTTACAATTAGTCACCCTTGATATAGCAACGTACAAATGAATATGACTGAAAATTGGCTTCCTTAGAAAAATTCAAAGAGAGAGAGAGAGAGAGAGAGAGAGAGAGATTATTTTTCAATTTTGTTGATCATCATATTGTTGTGTATGGTAATTTCTGTAAATTAACTTTGTATGAATTTGTGTATAGAAGAAGGATACTTGGAGAGGAGGATAGGGAAGAGGAGAGAGAAAAGAGAGATGCAGAGAATAATTCCATAAGATTATTTCATATTGCTCCCTTTCTCCCTTAAATAAGGGAACTGTTTACCCCAAAATGGGACCACTTACTAACAACCCCAAAAATATCTAATTGCCCCATAAAAGACAAACATGCTACTCAACAAGTAATAATGTAAAATGACATAATCAACCCTCTCTTACTATTATCCATCCATGTGTCCTGCACCAGCGCTGCCACTATGGCCTCCATGCGTCGCATCCTCATTGGTCGTTGGCATTTCTTCAAGTTGACTGTTTACCATTTGTTCCCCTTTTCCAATTCGAATTGCATTTCCCTTCTCTAGTTTAGGGATCGTCTCAATTTTCCACTTTTCTGCGAAATTCCGATCTGATTCAGAACAATACCCCCGGGATTTTGAGATTCTCGTCCTCGAGGATCAAAAGTCGGAAACTTGCGGCGGATATAGCTAAGATCTTCCCAAGTGGAGGTAGGTGGCTCAACCTCATCCCAACGAACGAGCACCTGCGACACCCGTTCCCCCCGGTGGTGTATTTCACGAGTAGCGAGTACTGCATAGGGCTGAAGCTTGAAGTTTCCAGTCGAGTCAGTTGAGGATGGTTCTACGCACACCGGAACTCCAGGAACCACTCTTCCTTTGAGCAGGGAGACATGGAACATGGGGTGAACTTTAGAGCTCTTAGGTAATTTCAATCGATAAGCCACCTTTCCAATTCTTTCAATGACTTCATAGGGCCCATAATACCTTGATGACAGTTTGAGGTTTTTCCTTACTACCACAAAATTTTGCCTAAATATCTGAAGTTTAAGAAAAACAAAATCCCCGACTTCGAATGATTTTTCTTTTCTATGCTTGTCTGCATTTGCTTTCATTCGTTGTTGTGCCTGTATCAGATTTTGTTTTTATCACCTCTGTCATGTGTCGCCTTTCCTGCATGTTTGCTTGTACCTCTTTTTTGTCTGTGTCTAGGTATGGTTTTAAGTTGTGGAGTGGGGGTGGGTAACCATAGAGGGCTTGGAAAGGGGTGAGATTCAGTCCAGTGTGAAAATTAGTGTTGTACCAGAACTCATCCAAGGGAATCCACCTAGACCATTGTTTAGGGGTCCTGTGGACCATGCATCTCCAAGTAACCCTCTAAACTCTGATTCAACCTTCCACTCTGTCCATCAGATTGGGGGTGGTATGCTGAGGTCATATCTAGGCTTACCCCCATAAGTTTAAACAACTCCTGCCAGAAATTACTGGTAAAAGTCTTATCCCTGTCTGTTACCATGTTAACTGGCATCCCATGGAGTTTGTATATTGTGTCTAAAAAGGTGTGAGCCACATAAATTACTGTAAAGGGATGGGATAGGGTGATGAAATGTGCATACTTTGTAAACCTGTCAATAACCACCAGTATGACATTCTTGACATAGGATTTTGGTAATCCTTCAATGAAATCCATAGTAATTTGTGTCCAGGCTTGCTCAGGGATGGGCAGGGGTTGCAATAGACCAGGATCGGCCCCACCCTCTGGCTTGTTCATCTTACACACATCACACCCATTTACGGAATTTGTCATATCTTTCTTCATACCAGGATGGTAGAATACCCTCTTTAGCTTTATATAGGTTCCCTGTATTCCTGAATGTCCCCTATAAGCAAAAGTATGCATGGTCTTAAGGATGGAGTGCCTTAATCCTGTATCCCCTCCTACTGCCAACATGTTTTTATACCTCAGTACTCCTTCCTTCATTAGTAAACTGGGGGTATGACTGGGGGTTAATGGAGTTAGCCCATACGATTTTGAACATGTAGGGATCACCCTCATATCTCTGCACAATCTGTTATACCCAAGTTGGGGTTACAGTGGATATAGCCTCACAACTAACTTCAGATGGATTAATTCTTGATAAAGCATCAACTACTCTATTATCACTTCCATTCTTGTACTCAATCATATAATCCAACCCTAAGAGCTTAGTGATCCACTTCTGTTTGGTAGGTGTCATTACTTTCTTATCCAATAGGTGCCTGAGTGCTTGCTGGTCAGTTCTGATAATGAACCTATTGCCCTGTAAGTAGTGTATCCATTTTTGTATTGCCATTAATACAACCAAAAACTCCCTTTCATAGACAGAAAGTGCTTGATTCCTTGGGCACAGGGTCTTACTCATGTAAGATATGAGCTTACCTTCTTGCATCAGTAGTGCTCCTACTCCAGTACCACTGGCATCAGTTTTTAGAACAAAAGTTTTCTTGAAATCTGGCAATGCCAACACTCGGGTGCTAACCATTGCTTCCTTCAGTTTGTTGTAAGCTAGCTCTTCATGTTCACCTCAACAAAACTTCCCCTTTTTTTTTAGTAACTCAGTGAGTGGTATGCTCAATACCCCATAACCTTTCACAAATTTTCTGTAGTAACCAGTTAAGCCTAAGAACCCTCTCAGCTACTTGACATTGGTGGGTGTTGGCCACTGCACCATGCTACTGATTTTGTTTGGATTAGTTCATACCCCTTGATGGGATAATATGGCCCATATATTCTATCTCCAGCTTCCCAAAATTGCATTTGCTCATCTTAGCATATAATTTGTTCTCCCTCAGCTTTTGCAGTACCCGCTCTAAGTGAATTATGTGCTCATTTAGGTCTTGACTGTAAACTAGAATATCATCAAAAAAAAACACCAAAACTGATTTCCTCAAATAATTACTGAGAATGTGATTCATCAGGTATTGAAAATTACCAGGTACATTGCACAACCCAAAAGGCATGACCAAGAACTCATAGTGACCATTATGAGTTCTAAAGGCAGTAAGGAACCTGTGTTATGGTTTCATGAGTATCTGAAAACACCCTGACCTTATGTCAATCTTGGAAAAGTATTTTGCCCCATGTAATTCATCCAATAACTCACCCATCACAGGTATAGGGTAATCATGTTTAATGGTCAATTGGTTTAGGTACCTGTAGTCAACACATATTCTCCATGTAGAGTCTTTCTGCTTAACCAAAATGACAGGAGATGCAAATGGTCTCTTACTGTTCTGAATCAATCCTGATTGAAGCATTTCTTTTACAATCCTTTCTATCTCATCCTTGTGTTCATGAGTTGTCCTATAAGGATATTGGTGCTTAGGTGAGCTGCCAGGTTTCAACAGGATTTGGTGCTCAGTTTCCCTATTAGGTGGTAATCCCTTGGGTTCTACAAACACATCTTGGAATTTTCCAAGTAGGTCACTCAGTAAGGGGTTTTCTTCCTGATCTGGCTTCTGCAGGGTAACCCAGTACAGTTCCTGTATCTCATCCCCTGTATCTATATGCATCATCTTATATAATGTAGGTCCTGTGATCATTTTGAGCCCAATCTGTGCAGTAAGGGCCTGTAGCTTAACTTTTCTTTATCTTGTATTAACTGTAACTGTCATCTTATCATAGTCTAGTTCAATAGGAGTGCATGACTTGAGCCGACCTCCCCAAAGGATCAGATCATACCCCTCATGCTTCAACAACCTTAGGGGATAATTGAATTTATGCCGCTGCATATCCCATTAGAATCCTTCTGCCCTGTGGGAGCTCACCATCTTTTGACCATTAGCCACCTTGACTAGGACTGGTTTTACCATTTCCATTTTGCAACCTAATTTATTTGCAGTGTCTTCTTGCATAAAGCTCAGGGTGCTCCCTGAATCAATGAAGACGTGAAGCTGATGTTCTCCACAGTAGCCCACCATCCTCATAGTTATGACTCCTGCCTCCCATGAAATAGTATTCGGGGTTATCTGTATCTCTTCCAAATCTGTCATGGGTTCCCCTGACTGCTCTTGACTGTCTTGAATTTGAGAAAAGTTCATCTCCTCCTCTTCAGTCATTATCATATAATTAATTCTATTCTTGCACCTATGCCCATAGGTAAACTGCTCATCACAGTTGTAGCATAGCCCCTTCTCCCTCCTTGCAGCCATTTCTGTGGCAGTTAGTAATTTGACTGCCCCCCTGTTGCCTTCGGGTATTGTTTTCTTGGTAGGAGTAGTTTGGAGTGCTTCACCTCTAGTCCTGGGAGGAGGATAATTACCTTGGTTTACCTTAGAAGACCCCTTAATCTTCCTGGTGATGGCTTCTAGGGTTAGCAGCTATTTCCTACCCAGTTCAATGGTTTGCTGCAGTGTGTGTGGGTTAAACATGGTTATGAAGGATTGTAACTCCTCATTCAGCCCACACATAAAACTAGCAATAAAATATTCCTCAGAAAACTGCCCATAGTTTCCCATCATCATACAGGACTTGAGCTCCTCAAATCTCTCAACATATTCCTTATAGCTGCCATGAAATTTTAACTTGTTAAACTCTGCTATGATTTTGGACTCCTTCAGCTCTTCAAATCTGGCAAATACTAACTCAATGAATTGGGCCCATGAGATATATCCTAACCTGGTACACCAATTCTGATACCATAAGGTTGCCTTCCCTTCTAGATGCATATCAGCTAAAATTACTCTCTGATGGTCTGGTATATTGGGTATTAATTTAAAGTAGTTGTTGCATCTTAAGATCCATACTCATGCATTACTGCCATCAAAACTGGGAAAATCAATTTTAGGAATAGGGCTAATTATCTGTGAAACCGTGTTATCTCCTTGTATTCTATGCTTGGTTAATTGATGATTCATGTAATTAATACCTTCAATTGCAGGGTATGGAGGTGGCTCACCCATAATAGACTCTTTTGTCGTTTTCCTTCCCAGATCCTTGTTCTACAGATGGAGTTAGATTATTGTCAGCATGTTTGCAAGTTGATCATACCTGCCACTCAGCCCAGATAATTGTTCTTTAATTTCTGCTTTAATTCCTGTAATCTGCTCTTGTAATTTAATTTCTATCAGCTCTCGTTTTCTTGTTTCCATTTGGAGGGTCTGATCTGTTTTCTTTTGTGCCTCCTGGAAATCTTTAAATCGAGTAATCTCAGCCATGCCCAAGATGTGGCTCTAGATACCAGATGTTGTATATGGTAATTTTTATAAATTAACTTTGTATGAATTTGTGTATAGAACTAGGATACTTGGAGAGGAGGATAGGGAAGAGGAGAGAGAAAAGAGAGATGCAGAGAATAATTCCATAAGCTTATTTCATATTGCTCCCTTTCTCCCTTAAATAAGGGAATTGTTTACCCCACAATGGGACCACTTACTAACAACCCCAAAAATACCTAATTGTCCCATAAAAGACAAACACGCTACTCAACAAGAAATAATGTAAAATGACATAATCGACCCTCTCTTGCTATTATCCGTCCACGTGTTCTGCACCAGCACTGCCACTATGGCCTCCGCGTGTCGCATCCTTGTTGGTCGCTGTCATTTCCTCAAGTTGACCGTTTACCATTTGTTCCCCTTTTCCAATTCGAATTGCATTTCCCGTCTCTAGATTAGGGTTCGTCCCAATTTTCCCCTTTTTCTGTGAAATTCCGATCTTATTCACAACACATAGCATACGACACAATCAGAGGAAATTATCGTCGTTGGAACTTGAAAGCCAACCTCGTATTAGATGGTGTGACAGACATTCTAGGGATGAACACCAATTCACCTGCATTACTTCCTTGAGAAATATTAGCCTATACAATATGATCGTCTAGTTTTATAACAACCAACATTACACAACACAAGGGAATGATCAATATTTCTCAACAACATAAGTGAATAGTTCGGCAATCCATTAATGGTGTTTAGAAAATCAGGTGAGTGAACGTCTTACAATATGTCAATGTTTGAATCAGATTCACATGCATTATCATACTTTACATTCTCCATCATTTTATGACATCATATATTTATTAATCAAATCGACGACATCAAGTGTTGGGGAAAGAATAGCACGACCCTCCAAATAAGGGACATTTAGTAGTTTTTCCAAATTGTGGATATGTGCTCACCACAATTGATAGAACATGGTCATCATCATTTTTTAATAATAGATAATTTGGGTTTCAATTTGATCGATAGCATCGTTTGGTCCTCCAACTATCTATCTCCTATACTATTTACCGAATTGACAAATTGTTTTAACTTGACACAATCAGGATTTGAACTGTGATTTTGCACCCCCACATTCTTGGTCTACTTCAAAACCATGTAACGAGTCCATAAATGTGAAAATTTGATCATCATGTGAACTATGTTTGGTCTAGTGACTTTCGGACCAACCGACAAAATTTGATGAAAATCTCCACCAAGAATTATTATTTTGTTACCAAATGAAAACTCCGTATTATAATTGTTTTACGATCTCATCACGTCTTTCAATATTTTGTCTAAAGATTTAAAATAATGGCTATGCATCATTGGAGTTTCGTCCCAATAGTGAGATGCGCATCCACCATTAATTTTGCAAGTGGAGTTCCAGTAAAGATCGAAATCTTGGTGGATATTAAAAGGAACCTAAATCCAATGCTCAGTTCTTCCTTTCGAAAGAAGAAGAGAAGTTATGCATTTAGATATTACATTAAGAACAATTCCACTATTAGATTTAACAGTCGTATAAAGCGTCCTCTGTATCCATAGATGAGAATACACCACCCTTGGTTAAATGTACCGCATCCATGACTTTATCATAAACGTAATGGTGATCAACATTCAAATTATCAACCAATTTACCATGTTCATCAATGAGTGTCTCACGATCACACTCTAATTCTTCACCAATAAATATATTGCGATACATACTCAAATTGATGACCTTCAAAATTGGAATAGGAGGAAAATCCGTTAAACTCTTTTTCATACTCTGTAATAATTTGTCAATTTCAAGCAAATCGAGGTTCGAAATTTCAACATCACTCATTTGTAAACTTGATATAAGAAAAGTGCATTGAAAATATAATAAAATACTGGTAATTAAAATAATATAATAGAACATAAGTAATAATTTATAGAGGATAAAAAATTTTATCAATAATTGCTACATTTAAGTTTATTCAACTTTCGTTGATTGTAAAAAATATCATCTGAAAAATCTTCGCATCATTTCTCTTACACTTTTTCAAGACGTGCTAAAGATTTTAATGTAAGCAAGGTTGTGAATAATGATCCAACAGAATGTGTTGATCCTCAATTATTTATTTATGATATACCGTTAATATATTCTCTATTATCTAACAACAACCCCAGAGAATAGTATACATCGTGATATGTATCGTATTGCATGTCGTTAACTTTTTTATATCATCCTGACATTGGCCTTCTCAAATTACATTTAGAAAATACTAAGCACAATACTTATCACCTGATTTTGGCGGAATATAGTAAATTCGCACTAATGAAAACAAATCTAATTTTTTAGGTGTCCATTATTTTGCTGTTGAGTATTAAAAAAAGTTTTGAGGAATCTTAACATCCCATGGCGTTTTGACTTTCGGTTCATTGCGTTCAATTGATCATTATCATTATACTATACATTATACTCTCCTAGAATATGAAAACTCAAGCACATGATAAGTGGAGTTTTATACTGAATTCATAAACTAATATTCTTCACACCGCTTCGCATGGAGAAATGTAATGACAATCATAACACATATTGATCTCATCAATCTTTTTATCCTCTATATTCTCACATTTGTTTTGATAGAACATTATAGTGAACCTATAGTTACCTTTGTTGATATATTTAAACAAATACTTGATAGATCTAAACTGATTATACCATTTAACATTCAAATGAGTTACATACTTCACTAATAGATAAAATTATGTGAAACCCTCAGAAGTACAGCCAGTAAATGTCGCAGGCAAGACAACATGAGTACCAATACTTGAGCAATCTGTTTCACCTCATAACACTACATCAACAACTCCACTATACATCTCACTTCAATTTTTTTTTGAGGAGTTATGACGTAAAGATTCAATAATTATATATGCATCAATTATGAATTATTGTGTGAGTCATCGACTATATAGAATAGTGAGTACCTCCGTCTCTCTTTCATGCAATCGGTGAGAAAAGAATTTCATCTGGCTCACACATTGTTTACACTTGTCTCTAAGTTTTGAGGTTCAGAAAAAAGATATGTCTTCCCTTGTTGTCTTCAACATATGGAAATAGTAATGGATAGTGTAGAGCAACTTACGAAGGATGCAACCCGTTGATACGTTTTAAATTACCAATCTATTTTCTACTACAATTCTCTTGTTACCACTTTATGGATCAATATCACCAATAACTAATCGACAAAACTTGTCCACTTCTAAAAGATTGCGAGCCCTTCCATCCTCACATCTTATCCCAAGTAGACACAATTTCACTTATGCAACACCATCATCTCCAAAAACGTTTGTTTGGCCATTCTAAATGACTTAACCAAATTATTTTCACTATGTAACACGGATTGTAGGTCTACTACAAATTTGGTATGAAGAGAATTTTTTGCATAGTTACCTCTGCATAGTGAGCAAATAATAGTATAAGTATACAAAATAAAATATAAATATTCCAATGAAGTTAAAGTGATTGGTATGTAAAACGTAACTTCATACCTAACGAAATTATTTAGATTTTAAATTTTGAAAGAAATTAAGCATGCCATGAATGCTTTCAAGATTACCGTCATTAGCAACATTTGCTTTTATAGTCGACTTTTCCTTCTTGGTTTTAGAATTAGTTGATCCTTTTATGAATCTATTATAATTGATGCCATTGTATTCATTCCACTCAATGCTGGTTTCGCACTTGTATTGTTTTGCATGATTGTTGAGATAGTAACAAAATATATTATTTTATGAAATCAATTCAAATAAAAAGTATTGAATCGTAATAATATTTGATAAATAACATGTTGAAAGCCAATAAAACAAATACTACTTTGTATTGCATTGTGCACTTTTGCATAACTTAATTAAAAAGGTGGTCAAATTATTTTTGTGAAAAAGTGACAAATTTGATAATGTTGGACTCAATATGAAAAAAATAACGAAAAACGTAAAAAAAAAAGGTCAAAATAAAAATCAAATTAACATATAAGTGATTATATATATATATATAATAATTCTTATTATTTTTAATGTTAATTAGTGTATCCATTCTAAATTATGTTAAGAAAGTTCTTACATAATTAAAAAAAGAAAATAATCCTAGATGACTTTATAATTAAAAAAGAAATCAAATTATCATTAATATTAATTACAGGTATCTATCATAATCATGTTAAGAAAATTCCTATATAACTAAAAAGAAAAATAATCATACGTGATATATATATCACCCCTATATATTAATACAAAATCTTTCTAACATATGTGTCTATTTCGTATGCTTCGTTTGGCAAATAAGAAATTCTGGTGCTTCGTTTGCTTATGTGTCATCCGAACCTAATATTTACCTAATTAATACTTTTCTTTTTATTATATCTTACCTAATTTAATTCTTTTATTATATTTTTTCTTATTCAATACTTTATTTTATTCTCCTAGTATAAATCATATATAATTAGTAGATAAGATCTCAATTAGTTATTTTAATTAAAAAATAAATTACATATGAAATTATTTTAATTACAAAAAATACTTTATTATGTAAATAATTAAATAACTTTTATTGATAATATAATTTAAAATGATTTAATTTTTGGAGTTTCAAATATTCTATATAGGTAAAATATGAACTATTTACAATAATCTAAGTATGTAACTAAATATTAGTAATGTATTCAATCTAAATATAAAAATATTAAATTATATATTAATAATTAATAAACATTGATTAAACACCAGTACAATGTGTCACGGGTTGAGAGTATGATATCTTTTGAATATCTCAAAGTATGTAACTAATAATTATTAACGAACTTATTATAAACATTAATATGTGAAATGATTTAATAATAATAATTAATAAAATAGATATTAGACACGGGTTTTGAATGTGACGCCTTTTGAATTTTTTTAAGCATGTAACTAAGATTATTAATGAATTTAGTTTAAACATCAAATAAAAAATTATTTAATATTTATAATAATTAATAAATAGATTAGACATATACAAGGCACGAGTTGAGAATACATTATTTTAGTTTTTTATTTTAGATTTACAATTCTGTAATTATCACAAATATTTTTTATATTTATCTTTTGATAAGTCCCGTGTAATACATGGGTGTTAAACAAGTATATATTAATGCAAACTCCTCATAATATATGTATCTGCTTCGTATGCTTCGCTTGGATAATAAAAAAATTTGATTTCGTTTGCTTGTGTATCATCCGAATCTAATATATACCTAATTTAATATTTTCATTTTATTGTATATTGCCTAATTTAATATTTTTTTATTATATTTAACCTAACTTAATAGTTTTCTTTTATTATATTTTTTCTAATTGAATAATCTTCTTATATACTTTTAATATAAAAATATAAATAAGTCATATATAATTAATAGAAAATTTCTAAATTAATTATTTTAATTAAAAGACAAAATTACATATGAAATCATTTTAATTACAGAAAAAACAAACTTATTTATGAAAATAATTAAATAAATTATATTTATAATAAAAGTTAAAATAATTAATTTTTGAGATTTTAAATATTCAGTATAGGTAGATTATGATATATTTGCAATAATTGAAGTATGTAACTAAATAGTAGTAATGAATTCAATCTAAAAATAAAAAAAATTATATTATATAATAATAATTAATTAATATTTATTAGACAATGACACAATGCGAGAAGGCTTGAGAGTATGACACATTTTGAAAATTTCAAAGTATAGAACTATAATTATTAACAAAATTAATCTAAATATAAAAATATAAAATAAGTTAATAATAACTAATTAATATAGATTAGATACGGGTTGAAAATGTGACATCTTTTGAATCTTTATAAGTATGTAAATATAATTATGAACGAATTTAATCTAAATAATATAATATTAATTAATAATTATAATAATTAATAAATTGAATAGGGCACGGGTTGAGAACACATCATTTCAAAATTTTATTTTAGATTTATAACTTTTTAATTTTCATAAATATTTTTATATTTATTTTTTTATAAATCTCGTGTAATACACGGGTGTTAAACTAGTGTATATATATATACTAGTTTAACACCCGTGTATTACACGGGATTTATATAAAACTAAGTATGAAAAATATTTGTGAATATTATAAAGTTTTTCAAATTTAAAATAAAAATTTGAAAGGACGTGTTCTCAACCAGTTCCTTGTTCAGTTTATTAATTATTATAATTATTGATTAATATTATATTTTAATATTTAGATTAAATTCGTTAATAATTATATTTACATACTTATAAAAATTCAAAAGATGTTAGGTTTTCAACCCGTCTCTAATTTATATTCATTAATTATTATTAAGTTATTTTATTTTTTATGTTTAGATAAATTTTGTTAGTAACTACAGTTACATACTTTGAAAAATTCAAAAGGTGTCATACTCTCAAACCTTCTCGCATTGTGTTATTGTTTGATAAATATTAATTAACTAATTATTATCTAAGTTCATTCTTTTTATATTTAGATTGAACTCGTTACTAATATTTAGTTACATACTCCAATTATTGCAAATATATCATAATTTACATATATTGAATATTTAAAATTTCAAAATTAAATTATTTCAACTTTTATTATAAATACAATTTATTCAATTATTTTCATAATACTTTTTTTGTAATTAAAATTATTTTATATGTAATTTATCTTTTAATTAAAATAATTAATTTTGATTTTTTTCTACTAATTATATATGACTTATTTATGTTATTATATTAGGAGTATAAAAGAAAATTATTGAATTAGACAAAAAAAAAAACTATTAAATTAGGCTAAATATAATAAAAAGAAAATATTAAATCAGGCAAGATACAATAAAAGAAAAATATTAAATTAGGTACAAATTAGGCACGGATGACACATAAGCAACCGAAATACCAAAATCTTTTATTATCCACGCGAAGCATACGAAGTAGACACATACATTAAGAAGATTTTGCATAAATATATACTTGTGTAACTCCCGTGTATTATACGGGACTTATCAAAAGGTAAATATAAAAAATATTTGTGATAATTATTTAATTTTAAATCTAAAATAAAAATAAAATAATATATTCCCAACCCGTACTTTGTACATATCTAATCTATTTATTAATTAATATAAATATTAATAATTTTGTATTTGATGTTTAAGTTAAATTCATTAATAATCTTAATTACATACATACAAAATCTCAAAACGCGTCACATTCTAAACCCGTGTCTAATATCTATTTTATTAATTATTATTATTAAATTATTTCATATATTAATGTTTAGAATAAATTCATTAATAATTAATAGTTAAATACTTTAAGATATTTAAAAGACCTCATAAATGCGTACTGGTGTCTAATCAATGTTTATTAATTATTAGCATATAATTTAATATTTTTATGTTTAGATTGAATACATTACTAATATTTAGTTACATACTTAAATTATTGTAAATAACTCATATTTTACCTATATATAATATATGAAACTCCAAAAATAAATTATTTAAATTATATTATCAATATCATTTATTTAATTATTTTTATAGTAAAGATTTTTAATTAAAATTATTTCATATTTAATTTTTATTTAATTATAATAACTAATTTAGATATTATCTACTAATTATATACGACTTATTTCTATTTTTATATTAGGAGAATCAATGGAAAGTATTGAATAAGGAAAAATATAATAAAAGAATTAAATTAAGTAAGATACATTAAAAAAGAAAAGTATTAAATTAGGTAAATATTAGGCTCGGATGACAAATAAGCAAACGAAACACCAAATTTTTTTATTTGCCAAACAAAGAATACGAAACAAACACATAAATTAGGAAGATTTTGCATTAATATATATATATATATATATAGAGAGAGAGAGAGAGAGAGAATCGATGGACCTGACTTTTGATGTTCTTCCTAATTTGCTTAACCAACGGTTTGGAGCTTGTGAGCGACCCAAGTCGGGTCTAGACCCCCGGAAATAAATATGCGGATCCTGTTTTTCTAGTCATATTTATGAAATTTATGGTAGAAATGGCATTTAGGTCCTTATAACTTTGTACACATTTTTTTTTAATTGGTATATAATAAAGATAATTACCACAACTTTCACAAATGAAGTTCACTCTTATAACTTTCAAAGCACAAAGAAAACCAAGAATTTTCCAGAAAACCTTTTACCATTTCACGTTTTTCGACCATATATTTACAAGCAAGTGTTTGTTTACAAATGTAAGAGGTTGGAAATCAAGTTCCAACCCATCCATGTCTTCTTGTCACTAAGGGGAGCAAAATTGAGCTCAAACATCTCCCTCGTCATGGGCTGTTGCGAAGACTCGCAGAACCCAACAAGCTTAGCCACCACCTCTGCACTTTCCTTCACATGCTGCATGTCCAAAGGGTTTGTCCAGAGTTTATTCACAAGTTGTAGTCTCCTCCTCTGTTTGCCCTCAGGTGGGATATCCCATTTCATGTACATCATCTCTCTTTCCTCTGCCGTTAGTTTCGAGCTCACCCTCTTTGCTAGATACTCTCTCTCTTGCTTAAGGGCCTTGATGCTGAATTCAGATAGAGAAATAAAAACTTTCTTAAAGCTTATAAGCTCATGTATGTGTGTGATGATTTTCAGCAAAAGGAGGTTAAGGAGGGTAACACTAACACTATAAATGTTACTCCTGGAGTTTAGCTTAATTACAAAATAACCCACTTATTTTTTGAAATTACGATAATACCCTTTGAAGTTTTTCTTTATCAAGCAAGTTTTCATCTCAGTGGATGCAATTTGCAAAATAGAAACACAAGGTTTGGGGAAATTACAAAATAACCCCGATAAGTTTCAAAATTACGAAACAACCTTGATGTTGAATTCAGAAAGAGAAATAAAACGTTCTTAAAACTTACAAGCTCATATGTATGGTGATTCAGAAAGTAAGTTCAAAATCAATGAAATTACCCCTGAAGTTAAGCTTAATCAAAAAAAATAATCCAGTTAATAGAAACATAGGTCAAGGGGTATTGTTTATAATTCTAGAATATAATTTTTTTAATTTCTTTTTTGTAATTAGGTTAACTTCAGCTATAATTTTTGTAATTAACCCTAAAACCTTTGAATGGCGATTCAACAAGGAGGCTCAAAATCAATCGAGTAAAATAGTTGGTCAATTACAAAAACTATATCCCTAAAGTTTAGTCTAATTACATAAATAATCCAGTTATATTTTAAAATTACTAATAATAACCCCTCAAGTTGAAGTTTGTTATTACTTCATAAATACATTATACACCCCACCTCCACCCCTCTTGAAAATGTAATTCGGAAGATAGAAACAAATATCAAGGGTTTTATATGTCATATTTGAAAGATGGCTCAATTTTTTTCTGCAATTAGACTGAACCTCAAGGGGGTATTTTTTGTAATTAATCCTAAAATGTTTGAACTCACCTTGACGATACTGTGCTAGGAGGGTCGTCGCCTAAGAGTGCGGGGCTAGCATTCCCAACATCGTCAAGATGCTGCTCCATCCATTTCAACCTATTAATTTCCACTTCCATATATATCTGGTCACAAGGATCGCCTCTGAATAACAGATAAAACTGAGTGCGGCGTACAATCGAAACATGGCAGACGTGCCACAACATTATAATCTCCTTCCTTTGATCTTCAAACACCACATTCCACGTCATGGGAGATTGAGCGACGATGATCTCAGCATCATCYTCACTTGTAGCCTCGTTGGCGTCGCCTTCCAGCTTCAACACCTAAGACAATCAACTATTACGAATCAGACCTGAATAAATATTCTATATGCGAAATCTGTAAATATAACTGTACAGGGCATTATACCAAATGACTCCTGAGGTTCGAGAAAATTACAAAAAAAAAAAAACCAAAAAAAACAAACAAACCATAAGTTTGAAAATTACAAGTTTTGAAAATTAGAGATAATTACAAAAGACCCCTGAGGTTCAAGAAAATTACAAAAAAAAAACAAACCCATAAGTTTCAAGAAAGAAAAAAAAAGTTGAGATTTGATTCTGTTTTCTTGTAATTAGCCCAAGCCCTTAAAAAAACAAAAACAAAAAAACTTGTATTATCCCTAAAGATTAAATAACTAGTGAATAGGATTTCAACTCAGCCAGAAGCTAAATAATGTAAAACATCTTACTGTAGGAATTTACCAATCGCAGCAAAGCAAGCTAAACCTACTTGACAATATTCTTACCTGGCAAACAAGTAGCTGTTTTTGGTATTGTAGCTTGGCGACCCGTTCCTTAAGCTCACTAACGTAAGCTTTAATGCTCTGAATGTTATCCTCAGCCGCCTTTTTAAACATCCTCTGAATCTTCTTCACACTGATAGAGCTCGATTGTTTCTGTGCAGAAGCATTCTCCCTTGACGAGGCACTACAGTTTTCGCTACCATAAGGGGTCGTCATTGTCCTCACCGGGGCTCGATTCTCAATTTCTTGATCCATCGATTTGTGAGAAGACGGCGTCGTCATAGAGCAAGGTGAACGTATTAAATTTGGCATGTTGGCCGTATTGCTCAGCGCGAACGGGAGGCCTTTTTTCCTTTTTGACGAACCTTTTAACTCATGAGCCTCCTCGCCATTTGGGAAATGCATAACTAACTTCTCGATCGATCTCTGAACACTCTCGAGCTTCTCTTCTAAAACCGAGATGTTGCCTTCTTGCGAGTTAAGCCTAGCAATCTCTTCTCTTAATGACGTTTTGTCTTTTATCGGAACAACCTCCGAAGAGCAGCTCGCTGCGTGATAGGCTTTAATTTCAGACAGCATCTTTGCAATCGTCTCGGCTGTGCCCTGACTACCGAGTCTTTGAGAAGAGACCTCCTTGTGAAGTAGTTCTAGTGCGCGATTCGCTTCCTCGCCGAGCTGTCTTTGTCTCAACTCCAGCTTTCTTATTTCGGTGACCAACATGCCTGAAGAAGCTGATGCTTTTCGAGCTATCTTTCTTGACTTGGATTTTGGAGAGCATTTGTTAGGAATCGGTTCGTCCTCGGTGGTGAAAGAGAGACGTTTGACTGCCTGACAAGAAGGACCGTAATGGGCTGAAGACTGAAAAAAAAATATAACACACCAAATATTGAGATAAATTCATGCAGGTGTGTGTGTGTGTGAGAGAGAGAGAGAGAGATTATATATATGTATGTATGTATATATAAGCAGATACTTTTTTTCCCCAAAATTACAGATGCCCCCTTTGAGGTTTGTAATTGTTTAATATATAATACCCTATTGGAAGTGCAATTTGCATGATAGAAACAAATAACAAGAGGGAGGGTAATTCCAATCTTGATAGATAGCTAGATTTTTTTGGTGATTACACTGAAACTCAAAGGGTAATCATTGTAATTAACCATTTTTTTTAATAAAACATACCTTCTGTTCTTTGTGTGAGCTTCTTTGTAACTCAAGCTGAGATTGTGCAAGATCTATTTGACGCTTCAGCTCATTATTTTCTCTCTCCAACTGCATGGAAAAACTGAGATCAGGACTCAGACAGTCTTATAAGCTGCTATAACTTTAAGAATATCTAACTATCTAAGCTATAGAATTTTTTATTTGTTTCAAGGACATAATTTCAAGTGAAGTTCCTCAGACTTTTCCAAAGTAAAAACAAGCTCTTAATACCTGCTGGATTTTCGTCTCCTTATCCCTCAGCAAAGACCTTAAACACGAAGAGGCAGATGACGGCTCGGGGCTTCGGAGCTCTGCTTCCAGTCTGGCAACTTCGTCTTTCAATTGCTTCACTAATTGCTTCTTTTCAACAATCTAAAATTTACAAATGGTTAAACAACACTTGTATCACAGATGATGCAGGACAAATAATAAATAATTGAACTCAACCCCTTTCCCAAATACGTGCACGTTTTACATATGGTTGAATCTACAGAGCAGAAGACTAATATGAGGAGCATGATTTGGTTGAATCGAGAAAATCTGTCCTGCATTTTATAGCTCCTCTTTAATTGTAAATCACCATGGAACTGAATTTTCATTTGCCCCTCTCAGGCATGAGATAAAAAAGATTAGAATGGTTATTACTAAGTCATGTCTGAAAAAGACTAGCAACAATAACCAAAAGGACAGTAATAGATGCTAATCCACAATATTCAGCTAAAAGAAAATGTTTTAATCTAATGTGATAAAAATGAAAATGTAAGGCACTTTGTATGAGATGAGCATTTTTATTATCAATACCATGTTCACTTTAGCACTGTTTGTAACTTCCTTTGCACTTGTTGCAAATAGAAGCGTGTTTCTTGATTGTTCTACATGGCTCAAAGCAGGACTCATGGTGCAAATAATCGCTGTTCGTGCATTTCCACCAAGTGACGTCTGCAATATCCTCGTGAGCTTTGAATCTCTATAAGGAATGTGGCTACTTCTCTTTCCACCACTGTAATAAAAGTAACCAAATCAATTAGACGCAAAGTTAACATTATAAAGTTAGGTTAATTACAAAAAATACCCTTGAGGTTTGACCTAATTACAAAAACCCCCAACAAACTTCCAAATTACAAAAACTACCCCGGGATTTAATTTTGTCTTACATCAAACCCTTCGTAAGCAAAAAAACATTTCAAAACCTCCCTTCACATTAAAAAAAATTACAGTTAGCCCCTTAATTTTAACGATGAACCAAACCTCGGTGGTATTTTATGTAATTTTTAATCCCTTAAATGAAAATTTTTCCAAGTAAATATGTATTTGTATTCTTGATACACATCACATTCATTCAGCTTGTGGCATTCACACCTTAGCTTTCTGATTACAGTTGTCAATGTCAATAAACTTCTGTTAATATGACTGCCTTCTTTCAACCTTGTACCATCTGCATTTGATTGAGTGGCACGCTCACTCCCAGCAAGATCCACAAGATTCTGCAATAGTCCACCAATTAATATTGAAAGGTCTGATGATGTTTAACAGAAGAAAGATCAGGAGTTACGTTGAACATTACATACCAAACTTGCTAAAAATGATTTCACACACCCCGAGTCTTCTCGGAGACTGCTTTCAATGGTCTGACAATCAAAAGAGGAATAAGGAGGGTAATCAAACTGGATTATAAATAAATGGTGAGAAAAAATAATAAAATACCATTACTGCAGGAGCAAGGTTTAAAAATATTCCATCTTACAAAGGCATTATAAGGAAATAATATGATTTACACAATTTTTATTTTATTCTGCATTGGTATACTAAATGCAAACATTTAGTATTTTATCTTTATTATTGGAGCATTGTAACTTATATAAGTGAGTTACTATATTCGTGTATTTATCCTTTCCATCAATCTCTTTAGAATATTTATGGATAAAAAGACCCAGTCACTTATGGAGAGAAAATTTTTTGGATAAAGAAATCCAATCACTTATTAGAAAAAAAAAAAAAAAAAAAGATCAAGATTGGACATAAATTCTTTAAATGAGTTAATGAACAATTGGAAATAAACATGCCACAGGTATCGGATGTAACCAACACAGATTATGCACATTACAATACAGATTCCTGACTCAAATTATTTACACAAATTCATATAACTCCAGCTATATATATATATATATATATATATATATCAAATAGTATCTAGAAAACACTGAAACATACCAGCCTAATAATCTGATGTGATCTTGAGCTTTTATCGTTCAGAGCAGTTTCACCCACCTGCCTTTGCGCTACGACCACACAAGAATTGGTTAGGCATATAATTACAAAAAAAAATGGTGGAATAAATATATTCGATAAAAGAAGCAATAAATATTTTCAGCTCAGCGTTACCTTCACAAATACTTATAAGGTGCCTCAAATGTTGATCATCCTTAACTACCTCTTCAATCAACTTATCCACAATGGTTCCTCTCTGCAAACATTCAGAAACATTTGAATACACAAATCTAGAGGCAAAAATCAACATCGCAATAATAATTCTATACCTCAGGATCATCCAACAGTCGAAGGGAGCCAGACTCTCTGTTTAGGAGATCTACGACATTTTCATTATAAATTTCCAAAGCCGAAAACTTGAGCATAAACTCTCTCTCTCGAGTCTGCCAAAGAGAGGAACCAGATTTTAAAATAATTTACAACCAAAATTTTCAGAATATAAATGTCTTTTACATCGATATAATCTTACAATGTTGACGTGTTCATAAATGTCTTTGATAGCATGCTCTGCCACACCCCTCATTGTAAATGTCTTTCCACTACTAGTCTGCCCATATGCAAAAATTGTTGCTGCAGACAAAAAAAAAAAATCTTAAAAATGAAAAGCTAAAAGAAAAAGTCGAGCGAACATACAAACGGATTATTACAACAACTGTTTTCAATCAAAATAAACCATGTATCATTTACCATTAATTCCACTAAGAGCAGACAGAGCAACATCTCTGGCACCGTCATCATAAACTTTTCGAGTCGAGCAATTTTGATCAAACACTTTATCTGCTAGGCGCAATACAAAGACAAATGCTAAATTTCAATTACAACGAGTAAAAATGTAGAGAATACATTCAGGAACTAGTTGACATACCGAACGTATACAGTCCCCCGTGCCGCTCGTGATGTAGATTCTTCGAAACGATTGTATTTTCATCGGATATGTCCCATGCGACAAGGTCGTAAGCAGCTACTTCTTTGGGATTCAGTGGTCTCACCCGTACAGTAACCAAAATGTTCTCCTCGCTGACTTTTGCACTGCCCGGAGTACATGCTGGAGTCCTTTTGATCCTTGATGATGGTGTCGCTGGTCCTCCTCCTATTGTCATCTTGGGGTAAAACTTTCTTTAGCCCCATAAATCAAAACGAAAAACAAAGTGATTATTAAGAAATCCACGGAAAACAGTTAAGAAACCCCTAAATTGAAATCGCAGTTGTTTCATAGCGAGCCATAATGAATTCCTAGGGTTTGAAATTTTAAGAACCTGGAAATAGTAATACTCCCCCACAACTAACATTCTTTTCAATTAAATAATTCCCAAAGTGAATGCTCAGGAATTCAACCATCTCTTCTAAAATTTAGAAAAAACAAACAGAACCCATTTGAATCGCATAAACTGCATTTTATTTTTATTATTTTTAATTTTTCCAGAGACCTTGTTTTCCCTTTCGACAAAATGCAGAACTCGATTCAATCCATTCGAAAAGTTAACGCAATCTTTCAAGACTCAATTAATCTCAGATTCAGAACAATTACCAAATATATAAACATAACTAAAGTTGGAAAGAAAGGAAAACGCGAAAAAAAAAAAAAGCGCCAAAACAGTAAAATTTTCCATAATTCATGCACTTACATTTTGATCCAAAATTCTATAGATTCTTCAAAATCAGCGGCAGCATTGACCAGCGGAAACCAAGATTGAGTATGTCTCAGATGAGGAGCATGTGTTTCTTCTCAGGAATTTTTTGTTTGTACAAAGATGGAAAATCAAATAGAGCTCCTGAGAATAACAAGGGTTTTGGTATCAGTTTTTCTAATATTTTCCTTTTTGGGTTTTCGTTATAAATGATAACGGCTACTATACTTTGATCGCTTTGCCGTTTTTTCCGGGACATATCTGAAAGGCGTATTTGAAATTTATGGGTCAGGCTCCAAATTGGTCTTGGGAGCACGTGATATCCATGAGCCCATTTGGTTTGTTAGCATTTGGGCTATCTTTTGTATCATGACCCATTTAAATACCTCTGCAACTTTGTATCAATTTTTAATTGGTTGGATTATTAAGATTCATAATCGGTTACAATATTGAGTTCTTGTGATCTGATTCAAAATTTCAAAATCAAAATGAATTTAATTTAACAGAATATTCTTACAATTGATTATATTATCCAATAGAAATGGTTGTAAGACCTACATGATCTAAAACTTATAGAGATAATAAAAATAAACACAAGATTTAAGTAATTGATCCGTAAAATTAAATAAAATAGCAGAGAGACATTGGACAAATACGTACCAATGAAATTGGTCTCGTTTATGATATTTGCGTAATGACAAAAACGGACACCATTTCATCTCATTTTGCTATGTTAGAAGAAATCTTTTACAAACGGTTGTTTTTCCCAAAAACTTTTCAAAAATTATACAGCAAAACCTTTCTAAATTAATAAACTCTCTAAATAACAAAATCTTCTGGTCCGATGTAAATCTTTGTAAAATATTATCAAATTCGATAAGATAATAAATTAATAATTTTTTAAAAAATCCCTTTATAAATATTAGGTCCCATTAAAACTCTAAATTAATAATTCATAAATATTACAATTATAAATATTATGGTAATTTGCTAAAATATGAATCTATTCTTACTTGTTTATTTTAAAATTTTAAATCTAATTGAATTTCATTTCCAACTTTTTTAATTGCAACCAAGAGTTCCGATGTCGAGTTTTCTAGCAGAAACAAAAAATTGCGAAGAGTAGTTGTCACGCTAAAGCCTCATTTCTCGTGACTGGTTCCAACGGTATTGAATCTTTTTCAACTTCATCATTAGTAGGATTTTCAATAATAACAACAACAATTTCCAATGATTGATACATATGTCCATGAATATAATAGTTAATTGTATACAATGAATTGATATTATACATGACTATATTTAATTAGTTACAAAGAATTGGTTGATGCATGAATATAATCAATGAAACATATATGAATTCATTTATTTTATATACATATGTACTAAATTTGATGAATTTAAAAAGTCTCTATTTTAATTAATAAAATATTAATTTATCGATATATTAATATCTTTTTAAATTAATAAAATTTCATGATCCCAAGGTTATTAGTTTATAGAGGTTTTACTATACTACTATTCATCGACTTTCGTTCTCTCTCGCCAAATACCTCTACACATTTTTCTTTGAAAATTAATCACAACTACATATTTTTCTATAAATATTACAATTTTCATATCACATCGTCATCAACTTTTATCATTATATTTTCTAGAAAAATTATCTTTCCTCCTTCATGTATGCGTTTTTCAAACATTGCCCCCAAAATATTTTTTATTCCACTTTGCCCCTGGTAAATAAAATTTTTGACGTTACTCCCTAAAGTTTATTTTCAGTGGAGTATTCCCTCTAATCCCTCCAACGGGTATTTGAGGGGAAAAGCTGAAGAATCTTATAGGGGCAAAGTAAAATTATATAATTATTGGATTTTTGTATAAAAGTATTATGTTTTATAAAAAAGGTAGAATTTCTCTATATCTGTGTGTGTGTGTTCATGACATGATATCATAAATATTTTATTTATAATAGTATTAGTAATATATTTATAAAAGATATCATTCAAAAATTATTTCTATAGTACAATCCTATTTGCTCATGGATCTAAACATTAATGTCGTTTTTTCACATTTTCCCTATATAATATTGTGCTACAATTTCATGTGACATTGTACCGGCAATTAATATAATACTTAGTCAAATTTTTATACAATATACATATAAGGAGTAGTATAAGAGTGTCTCGGTAGGGTTGGGTTCAAATGGAACCATGTCAATATATGCGAACCTAGGGACCAATCCTGACCATTAGATTGGATAATCTCGATGGTTGAGAACATGACACGTCAGCAGGGTAATTATGGAAAATATTGAATTAATTTAATTAAAAGGGTATTTTGGACAAATATCAGCATTTCGAAAAGAGCACTGCATTGCTCTCTAGAAAGCACACGGGTAAACAAAAGCACTGCGATGTGTACAAAAAAGCATCACAAATTTTGTTTTAAAATAAATGTAATTAAATTTAAAAACCTGAGTATTAAAAGTATCGCATGTGATTAATTTTAGCACTACATTATTGTATAAAGAACACTGTTAAAATACGAGTAAGAATTTTGGATTTTTACTATATTTTAGTTCTTTTATGCTTTTTTTAATATTATTACAGCGCTTTTTTACTACACTATCACTGCTTTTTCGATTGGCGAGTATTCTATGGTTTAAACCGTCCGAAATCCGGTGTTAATTATATAGATACAGTGCTTTTGACCTGCACGACCACTGCTTTTTATTTTTCAACCATCCCTGCCGCCGATTACAACCATACGACCCTAACAACATCACAAATCACCGACACCAAAATGAATTCCGACGATTCTATGCCGAACCCCAAAACGAACCAACACCACAACCCCCAAATGGATCCCTGCCCCAAACCCAAACAACCACCACTGCCATATCGACCCCGACCACCGCAGCCACCTCAAACCATCACCATCGCCACCAAGAACCGACACCATTGCCATATCACCATATGAACCCATATCAAAACGACACCAACCCCACAAGAACCGTCCGAGGAATCTGCCGAACCATCGCCACCCCAATCACCGACTGCCGTTCACAGTCCGGCAACCCAAAAATCCAAAACCACCAAACCTCCACGACCCGAAACCCAGCAACCCCACATGTAGAATCGCTGCCGCCAAGTCCGCCCAGCCACAACAACCAAAACCCAGCCCTTAATCCCGTCTCTTTCCCCTTCTTCCACATACCTCTCCAACACAGAACTCGGCCAGAACCTCTCCGCTTCGTCTCCACCACGGCGGTGGCTCAGCGCGGCGACTGCAAGTCGGGTAGCAAAGCAGCAATCGGCGAAATTGGCGCAGCACCGTCGGAGGCGGCGATGGCGACCCGTAGCGGCGGTTGTGACGGCAACGCTCCAATCGACAGGCGATTTCTCCGCCTTCTCCAAAAACCGATGACGGCGATGGACTCTCGGGCAGGTGGCTCGGCTGGGCAATCCGGCGGGTGAGGCATCTCGGCTGGTTCCTCGTGGGGCTGCTCGGCGATTACCGTGGCGCTCGACCACGGTTGGAATGGATCTGTGGCCGGGCACGGCTGAGAAGGGTGGCGGTCATGGTGGCGGCGTAGCGATGCTTGACTATGGCTGGGCGACTTGGCCGTTCCATTGGTAACGCTCCGCCGTCGTATGCCCGACCGATTTGCCATCACCGTCGCTGCGCCGATCTGGAAAAGGGTGCAGACGCTTGGAGAGGAAAGGGAATGGGGGAAAAGGAGTGCAGACAGGTACTGGTTTATCCTAGGGTTAGTGATTGGGATGGTATTTAATGTAATTAAGAGTTTTGTAAAATTACATAAAGGCCCTTTTCTTTCTATATTTATAATTTAATAAATTTAGAAAATAGAAAAAATTTGATCCGCACAAATTATTAGATCTACGACCAAATTTCGTTTTAAAATAAATGTAATTAAATTTAAAAACCTGAATATTAAAAGTATCG
>BMAC01000038.1:263769-311871 GCA_014905375.1 Phtheirospermum japonicum
TGGATTGGTCCCTAGGTTCGCATATATTGACGTGGGATCTATTTGAACCTACATGTGATTAATTTTAGCACTACATTATTGTATAAAGAACACTGTTAAAATACGAGTAAGAATTTTGGATTTTTACTATATTTTAGTTCTTTTATGCTTTTTTTAATATTATTACAGCGCTTTTTTACTACACTATCACTGCTTTTTCGATTGGCGAGTATTCTATGGTTTAAACCGTCCGAAATCCGGTGTTAATTATATAGATACAGTGCTTTTGACCTGCACGACCACTGCTTTTTATTTTTCAACCATCCCTGCCGCCGATTACAACCATACGACCCTAACAACATCACAAATCACCGACACCAAAATGAATTCCGACGATTCTATGCCGAACCCCAAAACGAACCAACACCACAACCCCCAAATGGATCCCTGCCCCAAACCCAAACAACCACCACTGCCATATCGACCCCGACCACCGCAGCCACCTCAAACCATCACCATCGCCACCAAGAACCGACACCATTGCCATATCACCATATGAACCCATATCAAAACGACACCAACCCCACAAGAACCGTCCGAGGAATCTGCCGAACCATCGCCACCCCAATCACCGACTGCCGTTCACAGTCCGGCAACCCAAAAATCCAAAACCACCAAACCTCCACGACCCGAAACCCAGCAACCCCACATGTAGAATCGCTGCCGCCAAGTCCGCCCAGCCACAACAACCAAAACCCAGCCCTTAATCCCGTCTCTTTCCCCTTCTTCCACATACCTCTCCAACACAGAACTCGGCCAGAACCTCTCCGCTTCGTCTCCACCACGGCGGTGGCTCAGCGCGGCGACTGCAAGTCGGGTAGCAAAGCAGCAATCGGCGAAATTGGCGCAGCACCGTCGGAGGCGGCGATGGCGACCCGTAGCGGCGGTTGTGACGGCAACGCTCCAATCGACAGGCGATTTCTCCGCCTTCTCCAAAAACCGATGACGGCGATGGACTCTCGGGCAGGTGGCTCGGCTGGGCAATCCGGCGGGTGAGGCATCTCGGCTGGTTCCTCGTGGGGCTGCTCGGCGATTACCGTGGCGCTCGACCACGGTTGGAATGGATCTGTGGCCGGGCACGGCTGAGAAGGGTGGCGGTCATGGTGGCGGCGTAGCGATGCTTGACTATGGCTGGGCGACTTGGCCGTTCCATTGGTAACGCTCCGCCGTCGTATGCCCGACCGATTTGCCATCACCGTCGCTGCGCCGATCTGGAAAAGGGTGCAGACGCTTGGAGAGGAAAGGGAATGGGGGAAAAGGAGTGCAGACAGGTACTGGTTTATCCTAGGGTTAGTGATTGGGATGGTATTTAATGTAATTAAGAGTTTTGTAAAATTACATAAAGGCCCTTTTCTTTCTATATTTATAATTTAATAAATTTAGAAAATAGAAAAAATTTGATCCGCACAAATTATTAGATCTACGACCTGAATTGGTCCCTAGGTTCGCATATATTGACGTGGGATCTATTTGAACCTAATCATATATATATATATGAATGGGAGCTAGCAATACGAACTCCAGCCACTCTTATACTACTCCTTATATATATATATATATATATATATATATATATATATATGTGTGTGTGTGTGTGTGTGTGTGTGTGTGTGTGTGTGTGTGTGATAATCTTATTTTTCGTATCAAAATAAAGCATATACAAAATTCAATTATATATATAATATATATATATAACATATATGTGTGTGTGTGTGTGTGTGTGTGTGTGTGTGTGTGTGTGTGTGTGTGTGTGTGTGAGAGAGAGAGAGATAATCTTATTTTCGTATCAAAATAAAGCATATACAAAATTCAATTTTATTTATTTTGTTCAAATGTAATATTCAGCATTATATTAATTATAGTTTTAGCCTAATAATTTACATATTACTTAGTCATGTGTTTCATATTAAACAAAATAAAAGATGTATTGACAACATATAATATTTAGAAAATCATAAATATTAATTGAATTTTCTATTTTATTAATTGTTTTTTTTTTTTTTTTGCTTTTCTTTGTCTTAAAAGAAAAAAGAAATCTTTCACTTCATTATTGGGTAATATTTTGAGAAATAACTCACTTATTATTTTAATTTACCCCTCAAACTATAAAATTTTTGCACTTTGCCCCCAAGTTATAATATTCTTGACTTTGCCCCTCATTTCCCCGCCGATAAAATTTAGAGGTGATATTTTCCGGAAAAAACTTTAGGGGCCAGCGTCGAAAATTCTTGTACATCAGGGGATAAAGTGGAACTAAAAACACTTCATGGGGAAATGTACAAATAACCGCATACAAGGGAGCAAAAAATAATCTTCCATTTTCTTAAGGTATAGTCTCCTATGAAATGGCCACACGTGTCATGTAACATGTGATAGAGGCCAAAATCGCCTCAAATCCATACTCGTTCAACAATTTGAGTTTAATATAAAAGGAACAAAATGAACCAATCCCACTAGTTTTCTTCTTTCATCTCCTCCATTTTCTCTCCCCGCGACCTCCAACCTCCAAAACAAACCTCTATGGACATCTACCTGCCACCTAGTGCCTCTGCCGCACCACCACCATGGAAGTAATGCAGGTTTATGTGGAGTTAATGCATTAATTTACATTAGAAGTTTTCTTAGTTCGAGTCCTTATTTCCTCGTGAATCGTTCTGCCATACTATCTATCTCCACCATGGATCTACTACTGATTGAGATAAATTTTGCACCTGTATTGAAGTATGAGAACTTGAATTCAGAAATCATTATTTGTTCTGATGAAGATAGTACCTAAATTCATAACTTCGCACTTGTAACTGGACACGACTAACCGAATTCAACAAATATCATCGAAAAAAATATAATTATCTTCAGTATTTGTTGGCCGAGAGGGAAATTATTTTTTTATTGCCTACCAATCTATTGCGATTTTTTTCCTTTACCTTCTAAAAAAAAAATAAAAAATTAAATGCCTCCTGATAAATAGAATTTTGACAAATTACCTCCTATTATCAGTTTTCCAGCAAAAAAGTGGCCAAAAAGTTTGTTTTGGAATTTGGAGGGTTATCAATGTCGATTTGAGCTAAGATTTTGCATGGTGACTCAATAAAATGAGAGAAATCTAACGGAACCAACGAGATCTGGAATGGAGCACCAAAAGTTGGTGAATGAATATACAATTGTGTGACAAGAGTTAGGGTTTGAGGGGTTATCAGTGTCGGATATGGCTGGAATCACTACAAAAATACTCACGGATACCGACAACCATTTTCTGTCGATACCGACGGAATTACCGACGAAAATGGTGTCGGTGAAATCCTCGTCGGTAAAAAAATTACCAACGGATTTCTTTTTCCTGCGCGGTAAAATACCGACGAACTCCAATTTTGTCGGTACCGATTGATTTTAATAATTTAAAAAAAATACCAAAAAATACCGAAGGACATTTTTCCATCGGTAATTAATTTTATTAAAAAAATTTAAAATTACCGACGGATTGTAGTCCGTCGATAATTTAGATATAAAAAAAATGGAAGGGGTGTGTGTGCCAACCAACCCACACCCACAAGCCCGCCCATACGCACCCAAGCCGCCTCCAATCCCACCACCAATTAATCACAAATAAATCCTCCCATATGTCGTTGGGGGGACTCGAACACACGTCCTCTCGCACTCCAAGCCAACCCATGACCAGATGGGCTAACTCGATTCCTAGTAAGTATTTGACATTATAAATATATATACATACTTATGTTATATATAATAAATAATATAATTGTAATATGTCTACATATATAATTTATTTATATATAATAATTATATTATACACACACACACACATATATATATATATATAAAATATATACACATATGTTATAAGTATATGTGTTTGTGTGTGTTTGTGTTAAATGTATTATATTATAATTATAAATATTATACATTATATATATATATATATATATATATATATATATATATATATATATATATATATATATATATATATATATATTATAATTATGTTTATGTATATATATTAAATAATAATTAATATTTAAATAATATTAAATAATAATATATATTAATAAATAATATAAAAATCATAAATAACAAATAAAATAAATAAAAATTAAAAAACTTAATTTACCGACGGGATAGTTTTCGTCGGTAATTAAATAATAATAAAAGTGGGGTTACCGACAGAAATGTCCGTTGGTAATAAATAAAACTAAAATAAGAACTAATAAAAATAATAAATAAAATTAATATTAAAAAACTGAATTTACCTCCATCGGTATTTAAAATTTTTTAAAAAATAAAAAATCACTGTCGAAATTAACTTTCTGCTGGCCATTTTGAAAATCCGTCGATACGGTAACTTCCGTCGGTGAATGAATCACAAAACTAAAAGATTGCTCTAGTGAACCTACTTCTGGTGCTCTATTCTAAATTACTCTGGTGAACCTTCTTTCGGTGCTCTGTTCTAGCCTTTGTTGATTCCTTAGGGTTCCTCTATATATTTAGAGCCTCCAAGCAAAATTTCAACTCCATCCGACATCGATAACCCTACAAAACATTAACTATAGTTATGAAATTTGTACATTTATTCACTAACTTCCAGTGCTCCGTTCCGGATTTCATTGGTTTCTTTGTATTTCTCTCATTCTTTTTGAATCACTACACAAAATTTCAGCTCAAAAGGATATCGATAACCCATCCAAACTTTTCCATCGCGTAAATAGCTTTCCCAGACACTTTTTTGCCGGAAAACTGATAGTAAGAGGAAATTTTTTCAAAATTCTATATATCAAGAGGTATTTTTTTTAAGGAAGTAAAGGGGGAAAAAGTGATAGATTGAGAGGCAAAACATTTTTTTTGCCCTTTTCAAAATTGCATGTTATTTTATGTGGAATAATTTTATACAGTAATTTATTGGTAGAAATTGACACTTTCTCTGCAAACTCTATCACTTTCTTTACAAATTTGTTACTCATTATATGTAAACTCTATTGCATTCTAAAACTTTTCATGATTTATATTTTATTTGATGTGCAATAATTTATTGGTTAAAAGTGTCACTTTATCAACAAATCTTGTCACTTTTCATTACAAAAACTGCTTATTATAGGTAATCATTATTGCATTCTGAATTTTATCATATCTTATTTCTAACTTTCTCTGTAAAATACTATCACTTACAAAACTGTCACTTTAATACTTATCGATTTATGTGCTATAACTTGTATAGATGTACCGGGTTCTCTCTTGGGTCTGAAAAGGTAGACATGCGATGATATGCATAAATTGTATAAGAAACATGGTCATCGACTTAGTTTCAGTGTTCATAAATTAAAACCTCTAGAAAAATTGATGATGGAGTTGTATTTGAGCATTACTTAATGTGATCTTATGAAAGATATAGGAAACCAAGTGCATCAAAGAAGAAAAGTCATGTTAGCATACGATTTGTAGTGCTTCAATGAGGGTGAAATCAAATGGTGAGGGGTTATTTATAGTTTCTAATTATGAAACAGTCTATAACCATCCATTTTCTAGAATAGAGTGGGGCCACCTTGTTTTTGTAGTTTTTTAGTGGTGATGAATATATCAAAGGTTTATTTGGCTTGATATTATCGGAAATCGATTCGATTGAAGGATCAATGTGTTTGTAGCTTGAAGAAATAAAAGGAAAATGAAAATAAAGTAAATAAACTAAACAAACTAAACTAGGAAATGTAAAACGCAAGTTGGTCGGATGCCTCGCCGTATGCCTCGAAAATGAAAATGCAAAGCAATAATGAAAATAAGCAAGAACAAGAAATGTTTCACCAAGTACAAGCATGAAAGCTCAAGGTACAACCATGCTTGCATGAACATAAAAACCTGAATAATGAAAATTGACAAAAATTGAAAGCATGAATCGAAAGAGCAATGAAAATTGACGTCAAAGTTGGAAACTTTACGAGAATTAACAAGTAACAAATCATAGATATAAGATTAAGCATGAAACAAAGCATAAACATAAAAATCAAAATAAAGCACATGAAATACTCAAAATAAAAACAATCAAGGACTCGATCTATGATCTAGACGTGTCACTCATCTAGATTCCATGGACGATTCACAAGATCCAACAAGAAATCAAAGAGCTAAGGCAAAAAGCATAAAATTGAAGATTATGCATGAAATTGAAGAACAAAGCATGAAAGTAAAAGAAAGCTTACTTGAATTAAAGAGAGGAAGTAACAAGCTTGAATTAAATTGCAACAAAATAAAATCCAAGGGATTACTTGAATTACTCTTGAGCTTACAAACACAAGGCAAAACTTGAAATTAAATCTAAATCTAGAGAGAGAATTTTTATCCCAAACCCAAGCTTGGGTTGGGAGGAGGTGTGATATTTACAAAAATGAGAGAAGTCTCCTATTTATACTAGGTTTAATTGGGTCTAAATGGGTCAATCTGGGCTTTAAGGGGTTAATTTCCCGGGTTTGACCAAGTTTGACCCAAAATGGGCAGGCTGGGCACCGCTTTGGGCACCGCTTTGGGCGCCGCTTTGGGCGTGAAGGAGCAGCCAAGCGCTGGGGCGCTGTTTTGGGCGCCGCTTTGGACGTGAAGGAGCAGCCAAGCGATGCTTTGGGCATCGCTTTGGGTGCCGCTCTGGGCGTGAAGGAGCAGCCAAGCACTGCTTTGGGCGCCGCTTTAGGCGTGAAGGGGCAGCCAAGCGCTGGCAGGGGCGCTGCTTTGGGCGTGGCAAGCGTGCCTTCTCTTGCGCCAAGGGTTGGGTGTGGAATTGGGCAAGCCTAGGCACGGAAATAGGCCACCATTACAGAATGTTAGCCACTTTGACACTTGCTCTTGGCACCAACTTGGGCAATCAAATAGGCAAGGCTAAGCTTGGATTTTTGGCCTCCATGCGTTAGCTTGTATTCCAATCATTTAGCCACATATTAAATGAGAATTTTAAATATCAAAACCCAAGAGTTACACCAAAACTCCAATTAATTGAAGCCATTTAACCCAAATAAATATAAAATTAACAAGACAAGTGAAAAACAACAAAACAAGAAAAACAAATGAAAAACCTAACAAAACTCGACTAAAAACTACTAAAATCAACAGAAAACCCTAATTAAAAACATGAGAAAAACACCAAAATTACATGAAAAACAATCACCCCACACTGATCGGTTTGTTCGTCCTCGAACAACGAAAAGGATCGAGAATGTACATGCAATGACATTGTGCAAAAAGAGAAATCCTTGTGCTTATCCTATTAATATGATGAAGTATCAGCATAAACTCGTTATCGTCAAGCATTGCTCGTATTACTCTTTTTCAAATGAAAACCACATCTATGACTTCCTCACAAATGGAATTTTGAGGGTGTTCACTCAATTCGCGTGTTTGTTATATGGGACATGTATACGCTCAAATTGGATGATGCATGCCCTTAGTCAATATTTCACAAATCAGAAACTCAAAATACCCATTGTACATTACCAAACAAGAATCGAAAGAGGTCTTTATCTCGGGTTGTAATGTTGTCTCTTTTGTAAGGTATGGAATTTTTGGATATAGTGGCTAACACACGATCAAACGTAATCAATAACACACGAAACCCTAATTTATAAAACTCGAAACTTATGATCGCTTCACCCTTCCTATTTTACCAAACTTTCAGTCAAAACCCTTTCTTCGTACACACTCTTTCCCGACTTTTATTTCACAACACTTAGAAGCTTTTTTTTTTTTTTTGAATTTGCTTCTTTTTGGTAAACTTAGCCCTTTTTGACATTAGGCTTTTGCTTAAACGCACGCTTTATCACTTTTTCTGATTTGTGTTGGAGTATTATTCTTCCTTTTTTTGTGTGTATAAGCAACTCAAAACCCGAAACCCACAATCGATTTCCCTTACATTTCTCATCAACTAATCATACACTCTTACCTCACAAATTATGAAGATATAAGAGCTAAAATTGAGCTCGGCTCACAAGAAACGGGACATAGGCTCAAGGGGGCTCATTTGGGATTTTTAAGTAGCTTATATATTTGGATATGGCCGGAATAATGGTGATATATGTGCCTCAAGGTCATTTCCAAACTCAATCATGTACGAGCAAAGTCAAGCCTCCTCAATGCAATTTCCATAAAAATGCAAGTTGATAATTCACATAAGGCTACTTACTAGTTTGCACCTGATTTGGAAAACAAACTCAAAAGAGCTTTTAGAGCTTTGTAGTCTTTTCACGAGTAAATGTTGATTATATATATATATATAGGCGGGTTTGGACGAAGCACAAAAATCCAACTCCTCACACAAGAGGGCATAAACATGTAAAAACCCGACAAGTAAACTATTCAAACTTCCAAGCATATGGAGATTGCTTAAACATGTAATAGACACACAAGACACAAAAATCGACTCAACCATATAAAGCACAAATAGTAAGCGTCACTTCACCAAGGCTCGAGTTAAGAAAGATAAATCATGCTTGTGACACTCGGACCCTAACCACCTACCCACCCCACACTTAAACCATGCAATGCCCTCATTGCATTTTAATGAAAAACAAGTAAAAGGAGGGTGAGATAGAAACTTCCTTAACCGAGCGAGTTTGGGTTGTGCTCGGTGGGGTCCACTTAAGTATCCAAGCAAAAACCGAGCATAGCTCATGTCTCCCGACTCCATGAACGCTATTAGCTTATCAAATCGACCAAGGTTGGAGTCGGAAAGCAAAACACTAAAAGTGAAAATCACATAAAGTCAAAAACAAAAGAAAATATGTACATAAGTCAAAACAAAACGAAACTAAATAAGATAAAATATCTTTTTTTAATTTTCCAATTTTTTGAATATTTTTTTATTTCATTTTAAGAAGAAAGAAAGAAAGGAAGAAAGAAAATAAAAGAAATAAACGAGAAGAACTTGGGTTGCCTCCCAAGAAGCGCTTGTTTTACGTCACTAGCTTGACGAACTCCCTTTTTGATCAAGGTGGAAAGAGAACGAGAGGCTCCACCAAAATAATATCCTCCTTGTCGGGAGGGTCCACTCTTTGGAATGTTCTCGGCGCATTACATAGGTCAAATAGTATTCGCCAAAAAGCAAACGTTTCAAATGGGCAAATGAAACTCATCTCAGCTAGGTCTTCGGGTGGAATGGTGGTTTTGAAGTTCCCCGAAAACTCGTCTAGGAAACGATAAGAATAATGGATGGCTAGCTTGTTCACCTTTGATCGAAAAATGGGGGAGGGAAATGATCTCTCTTGATAGCCGTATTTAACTTCTTAGAATCGATCAACATCCTCCATCTTGTCGTAGCCCCCGTGGCCAATAATTCTCCTTTTCCCTCCTCAAAAATGAACACGCCGCTCGTCTTTGGTACCAAGTCAATGGGCTTCACCCACTCACTTTTAGAAATCACAAACATCAAGCCCTCCAACAACAACCTCCAATTCCTGGTTCTCTCTATCTCCATATGACATGGATTCAAAGGGATAACTCCCTTAACAACTCCCGGTCTCCAACCAATAGCACCCTTAAGAACTTTAAGCACTTCAACCGACCTCTTCTCTTCTTCTCGATCCGAATTTGCAAAGATGGTAATCGGCTTGCTCTCCTCCTCCTCCAAATAGACATGCTCGAGGTGAGATGGAGGAGGCTTAAGATCGAGCTTGTGCCTCCTCTCGGCCTCATCGAAAACTAGCTCAAACAACTCACCGAACCCCTCAAGATACTCTTCAAGCTCTTCAATCTTACTATCCACGATCTCCTCCTCAAGATGATTTTCAAGTTTCTCACTCTTATCATCAACTATCTCCACCTCCCCCGCCAAAAATATGTCGGTGCCCTCAACGAAACAATCATAATCTCCTTCACTCAAGTCGTTGGCACATTGAAACACAATGGGATCGTCTTTATGATCAAGGGGCTCATCATCCTCACAATAAACCTCAATATAGACTTCCCGGCCAACCTCCTCCTCATTGCTCCTTTCCTCCATATAAACTTGTTCGACCAATTCTCGGATCACATCCATATGTAACTGTAACCACTCTTCAAAAGATATTTTTGAAGGAGAAGTCATAGGGGATTTAGAGGTTGGTGCCTTGTATGGGTTCGAAGACTTGTGGAGGCCATCGGGAAGTTCCTTTGCCAACATGGGTCCCACGGGGGTGGAATCAAGATGGGTAAGAGCACTCGGAATAGAAACCACTTCCTCGTCGGACGGTGGGACAACCGTATTATCAACCACCCCACCACTTCCAAGGACCATGACCGCAAGAGGATGCGAAGGTTGGCTTAGCAATTTGTCTTCCTCATTCGCTTGCTTCAACATATTCACATCACTTTCCAATTGCTCAATTGTAGTGCTTAACTCGTTCGTCGAAGCCTCAAGAGCGGTGAACCAAGCATCAAATGACGTCAATTGTTACATGATCAATATTAGATTCAGATCGGAGGTCGGTGTTGGAGCATTCGTTGGGATATGGAGGGCGGGAGGGGCATTTTGGGCATTGGAGCTCACACTGCCAAATAACTCATACGGATCAGGATATTGAGCACTACTGTTGGCACCAATCGGGGTATAATTGTAATTGTAAGCATGGGGACTTCTATACGGGTCGAGATTCGGACTTTGCATGCTCGGACATTGATTAGGAGCAGCATAACCTTCGTACGGACTATTCGTACCCATGTAACCGTATACCCAACGTGGTTTGCATCATGCCCTCCCATGTTGGGTTGCCCATAGCCGAATCCACCATTAGCAACGTGGTTTGCACCATGTCCTCCCACGTTGCCAAATCCATTATACACCCCATTCCCAACATGGTTTGCACCATGCCCTCCCATGTTGGGAATGTACCCTCCATAGCTATAAGTACCTTGCATACTAAACAAAAATGCCAAAAACAAAAAAAAGCTAAAAATACAAAGAAACAACAATAAAATCGAAAGCCTTAACCAAGTTGAGTCGCAACGGCGCCATTTTAAAGTGTGGGTTTTAGCGGTGATGAATATATCAAAGGTTTATTTGGCTTGATATTATCGGAAATCGATTCGATTGGAGGATCAATGTGTTTGTAGCTTCAAGAAATAAAAGGAAAATGAAAATAAATCAAATAAACTAACTAAACTAAACTAGGAAATGTAAAAAGCAAGTTGGTCATATGCCTCGAAAATGAAAATGCAAAGCAATAATGGTAATAAGCAAGAACAAGCAATATTTCACCAAGTACAAGCATGAAAGCTCAAGGTACAACCATGCTTGCATGAACATAAAAACTTGAATAATGCAAATTGACAAAAATTGAAAGCATGAATCAAAAGAGTAATGAAAATTGATGTCAAATATTGAAACTTTACGATAATTAACAAGCAACGAAGCATAGATCTAGGATTAAGCATGAAACAAAGTATAAAAATAAAAATCAAAATAAAGCACATGAAATACTCAAAATAAAAACGATCAAGGACTCGATCTATGATCTAGATGTGTCACTCATCTAGATTTCATGGACGATTCACAAATCCAACAAGAAATCAAAGAGCTAAGTCAAAAAGTATAAAATTGAAGAACATGCATGAAATTGAAAAACAAAGCATAAAATTAAAAGAAAGATTACTTGAATTAAAGAGAGGAAGTAACAAGCTTGAATTAAATTGCAACAAAATAAAATCCAAGAGAGTACTTGAATTCTTCTTGAGCTTACAAACCCAAGGCAAAGTTTGAAATTAAATCTTAATCTAGAGAGAGAATTTTTATCACAAACCCAAGCAAGGGTTGGGAGGAGGTGTGATATTTACAAAAATGAGAAAAGTCTCCTATTTATACTAGGTTTAACTGGGTTATGTGTCAATTTTGGCTTTAAGGGGTTAATTTCTCGGGTTTGACCCGAAATGGGCAGGCTGGGCACCGCTTTGGGCGTGAAGGAGCAGCCAAGTGCTGGGGCGCTGTTTTGGGCGCCGCTTTGGGCGTGAAGGAGCAGCCAAGTGCTGCTTTGGGCGCTGCTCTGGGCGTGAAGGAGCAGCCAAGCGCTGCTTTGGGCGTGAAGGGGCAGCCAAGCGCTGGCAGGGGCGCTGCTTTGTGCGTGGCAAGCGTGCCCTCTCTTGCGCCAAGGGTTGGGCGCGGAATTGGGCAAGCCTAGGCATGGGAATGGCCATCATTCCAGAATGTTAGCCACTTTAAAACTTGCTCTTGGCACCAACTTGGGCATGCAAATAGGCAAGGCTAGGCTTGGATTTTTGGCCTCCATGCCTTAGCTTGAAATCCAGTCATTTAGACACCTATTAAATGAGAGTTTTAAATATCAAAACCCAAGAATTACACCAAAACTTCAATTAATTGAAGCCATTTAACCCAGTTAAATATAAAATTAACAAGACAAATGAAAAATAACAAAATAAGAAAAACAAATGAAAAACCTAACAAAACTCGACTAAAAACTACTAAAATCAACATAAAACCCTAATTAAAAACATGAGAAAAATACCACAATTACATGCAAAACACACCTTCACCATCCAGAGAAAAAAATTACAACTGAGAAAGGTAAAGCCATAGAAGATATGATCTCTTTCGGGATGAGACTTACAAATATTTATTGTTATATGGTGCACAAAGTGGGTGGAGATCACAACATTGGTCACACAATGAAAGACTATATGAACTATGTTAACCATTTGAGATTGAAAGAGATAAAAGGTGGGGATGAACAAACACTTGTTGAGATATTGCATCAACAATAATCTGATGAGGAGGAATTTTTTTCCAGAGCTAGGTTGGATGAGATGGCCAAGTTTACTAATGCGTTTTGGAAGGACTCAATGATGAAAGAAGACTATGAATTATTTGGGGTTGTTGTAATATTTGACATGACCTATCAGATGAATAAATACAAAATAATTTATGCTCCAATAGTTAGAATCAACCATCATCCGAGAATCGTTATATTGGGTTGTACATTCTTGTCGAGTGAGAAAATAAAATTATTTGAGTGTTTTTTTCAATTTTAAGAAAGCTGTGGGAAGGAAATGTCCTATCACTATATTCACCGGTCAAGATCACGTAATTACTAATGCACTATAAAAGGTATGCATTATAATCTTGTAAAGTTCATTGATCATATGATCATTTAGACAATCTGCTTTTATTTTTGAAATGGTAACTTTTCCACCTATTTCGGTCACATTTGGCTCCAAAAGTGTCCACTTTTCCCTACAAAAGTGTCACTTTTGGACTACAAACTTTCACTTTGCATTTTAATTTATAATTAAGATTTATGAGAACAATAATACTTTTAGTGCAAAATATGTAGTCAAAAGGTGACTGTAATGATAAGAAAAGTGACAGTTTCAGAACTGATACTTTATAGCTAAATACTACATCTTTTCCATTTATTTTTGTCACACCTGGCTCCAAAAAAATGTGTACCTTGCATTGTGATGTATAATAAATATTATTTTGTGAAACAATCACTTTTAAAATAACAGTGACACATATGAAGCCAAAGGTGACTGACTGTATTGGTAGGAAAAGTGACATTTTCAGAAATAATACTTTATATGCAATTTTTTCCCACATGTAGATTTTTCTTCAAGAAAAGCACATGCTTTGCCATGACATCTATACAGAATGCTATAGGTAGATTTGGACAGTTGAAATCAAGCAACGTCTTTAAAGATACATTTAGGAAATGCTTATCAGGGTGAGATGATGAACGTGAATTTGAGTCTTATTGGAATGATATGGTTTCAAACTATGGATTGGAAGATTGGTCAAGGTTTTGGTTATTGTATGATCTAAGGGACAAATAGTGTACAACCTTGAACAAAGACTTCTTTTCCGTAGGATGCTTTCTTGATAAAAAAAAGTGAGAGTACAAATATGTAACTGGACTCATTCAAAGAAGACCACAATCTTAACTTGTTTTTATGGGATTTTCAAGAACCTAATCAAGAATTGTAGAAATAATGAAAAATAAGATGAGTTCCATCCACCAAGATCAATTATGCCAACTGTCCTGCAATTAACTAAGATATTGCAGCATGCTTCCGAGATGTGCTGAAAGAGTAATTCTAGTAGTGTATAGGGTTCATTAGCTTGGTATTATTGGAATTCGATTCGATTGAAAGATTCAATGTATTTGTAACTTTGGAGATTAAAAGAAAATGGAAATAAAAGCAATGAAATACAAATAAGGCAAATTAAAGCAATTAAAGCTAATGAAACATGTAAATGACTAGATAACAATGTAAAGTGCAAGTTGGTCGGATGCCTCGTCGTGTGCCTGAATCGAACTTTTTCGCTTTAAAAATAAAAAGCTCGTCCGCAAGAGAACAAAGCTATTGTAGGCGATAAGCTTGACTCGAGTCGAATCACGAGGAATTGCAATCGGCGTCTATAAATGTTTGTTTAACAATTCTAAAACTAAACACACGGTCCATTTTCGGGAAAGGTTTCTACAACTATGAATTCAAGATCAAGCATGCAAAAATTAATACTTAATTGAAAGCATTGAAACTAGAATTTATAAAATGAGAAAACAAACATGATTAAACTAGTGAATCAAACGTGCTTGAATTACTAAACTAATGACAATCCGAATGAAAGTACAATATCAAAAGCCAAATCAAAGTACATAAGAAGTGCAGGAAACCTATGATTCAAACAAAAATAACAGCAGTCGAATGATCTTCAGCAACGAAATGTTATCTTCAACAATGAACGCCGTAGAAATGAGAGAATGACTTGATTAATAATCGGAACCTTCAACTTTATGTAAAATGGAATTATACTTAAGGTTCTAAATGTCCTATGAACCTTGCCCCAAGTTTCTCTGATCAAAATATGAAGAAACCATCGGGTGTTTATAGATTTGCTCACAAATAACCGCCTAACTGCCGAAGCTGTCGATCGACGCGTGTTAGGCTCGGCGTCGACACTTGCCAGGTCTCAGCGTTGACGCGTGTGGCTTGCTGGCGTCGGTGCATAGTGCGTCGATCGACGAAGCTGTTGTCGACGCTCACAGAGAGTTTCATCTACTGAGCATCGACAGGTGCATCGGTCGACGGTGCTGTTGTCAAAGCTCATAGAGAGTTTCATCGACTGAGCATCGACGGGTGCATCGGTCGACGCGGGCGGCCCCCGGCGTCTACGCGAGCAGGTATCGTCGGCAGGACTCGGACACTGGGTAACCCAGTGTCGGACTGGTACCTAGTGTCATCTCAGCACATTGCTCGTCCAATCTTTATCGTCTCAACACTGAAAGAGAAAATTAAATATAATTAGACTATTACTTATAAAATAAAGGAGAAAGACATAAAATGAGATAAGAAATGGAAAATACTAAAAAGAAGAATAGAAACCTAAAATTCGACAAAACACAAAACGTAATGCAAAAATACACGAAAATCATATACAAATATGTACAAATCAACTCCCCCACACTTAGCTTTTTTGCTTGTCCTCAAGCAAAATCTAGTCTAGACGTAGACAAGGAAAAGCTAATTACCCGATTAGTTAATTACTAATGCATCCAAATGATTCAAGAAGTTAATGCATTAAATCAACTAAAAACTCAACTAAAAGGACGACACGATAACGTTGAGGTAAGAGACTTAGACTAGCTTCCGAACATTTAAAAGTAACGAGCTGACCTCCATGTACGTCACCCATCCATGCCTCAACCAAAGTCTATCCCTGCTCAAACCGCCAAGTCGTCACCCGACTAGCCCAGTCATCTATACACCTCTTTAACAAAACCGTCTAAGAAAAACAAAAATAAGAACTTAACATGTACAATGATTTCTCTTCTTGTACTTATTATTATTTTTTATATTCTTTTTCTTTTTCTATTTCTTTTATGAGTACCTATAGAGATGAGGTACTAAGCGAGCATAATTTACATAAATTACAAACGAGAGTTCATTGACTCCAACCTTACATTGCTAAGTGCAACTGATAACATTTTTCAACTTGCACGTGGAGTTTAAACGTCTCCAAAATAAAAATAAAAATTACATAAAGTCCTATAGAGGGTATCAGGAAAAGGGGCTAGTAGAGATTATTCAACTCCTTGGAATGAAACAAGAATAGAACAGAGGACAAGACACTTCATAGATTCTTTACACTTCATTCCCCACAATTACACTATTGTTCGAACGGAAGTCAAAATATCCTAACCAAAGCATCTAACCACGTCACTTCGTCAAGGTTCCAGTCAATATAAATACACACGACTCAAATCAACCACAAGCAAGCATACAAAAATTTACTAACCAAACCAAGGACAAACCCCCCACACTTAAACCATACAATCTCCACATTGTATAATGATTCGAACTTTTGTGTACCTACTTTATAAAGATTTTTCAAATTTTAAAAGTTCTCCCGCAAGAGAACGGGATCGCGTGTAGGTTGATAAGTTGAATCGAATCATCTCTCAAGGAAAACTAGGCTCGGAAGTTCCTTTTGTGTTTGTTGTTCATGAATAAGAAATAAAAATAAAATCCTAATCTAAACATATAAAAACAATAAATTGGTTTAAACGAAGAACAATTAAATTAAAGGTTTTTGAAAAGAATTAAGAAACTTGGGTTCTAGAGCTTCGAATCGTTTCCACGATCTTTTGGGAAAAACCCAATTGATGGTTCACGACGATTCTAGGCTCTAGACCCGTTAGATCTAGCAATTCAATTTCATCAATCTCATCATAATAAACTCATCAAAATCATCAACTCAATACCACCAAGATCATACAATTCATAGCACATGGGGTTTTTGTTGGGGTTGTTTTGAAGATTAATTATATAAACTATCAAGCAAAGCATAAAAGATTTATTAAACTAAATTAAACGAAAGAGAACTTACTAATTAAACGAAGAATTTGCAGCGTCTTGGTTGTAGAAAACTTGAATCTAAATTATCTAAAAGCTAATCTAAATTAATCTAAGGCTAGGAAACTAAATCTAAGAAATTTGAAGAGAAACTAAGAAACAACTCGGCACTCGTTGGGGTTGTCAAGCCCTAAGTGGCCTTAAAAATCCTAGAAATAAGTTTAAAGTGTCTAACTATAGCTTAGGTAACTTAAATATTCGGATTTATGGGATAGTATTTATAGAATTTGGAAATCTTGGGCAACAAGTCACGAAACCGCCTTTCTGGGCACCTTACGACAGCACCTTATGGTTACTAGCTACCGTAAGCAGCAACCGTAAGCCTCTCTGTCCAGTCTTTACGGTAGCACTCACGATAAGGTAGCAGCAGTAACCATTATAGAAAGCTACTGTTATGTAGTAACCGTTAAGTCTTCATTTCAGCATTCTGATCAGCGATAACGGTTGTAAGGTAACCGTTATAAAAAGCTGGCGATACTAGCTACTGTTAGTTCTTGAATTCAGCACTCCTGATCGTTAACATCGGTTGTCATTAACCGTTAAGTATTAGCAGTAACAGCTACCGGTTAGCAGTGACCGTAAGTGCACCGTTAGCTTCAACGACAACGGTTCCAGCAACATAACCGTTACAGAGAGTCTGTCAGCTTCAAATTCTTGCTACTTCTTCACCGGAAAGCTCGATCTTTGATTCTCGATCATCATAATTCATCTCTAACGTGCTGAACTCTTTCGGTTACTTAGCTATAAAGTGAAAAACCACAATTAATCACTTATTTGCATCAATTTAGATCAAAATATGGTAAAATAAGCTGGAAACACAAATATACGAAATTAAGCTCAAACTACCCAACTTATACTAAAAACACTAGGAAAAATAAACTAAAATACTACTAAAAATCAAGACAAATTAGTGCTAATCATATAATACGAAAAATTAAGCTAAGTGTGGAAAAAGGTAAGAGAAAGAGAGTTACGTCCTTAAAATAGCACTTGTGGTGATGAGTCGAGCGTCCAAAAATGTCCAACGGGCATCAACATCGAAGGGAGCCTGAAATAAAAAGAAAATAAAAACACACAAAAACAATCAGAGTTAAAAAGGCTTGGGTTGCCTCCCAAGAAGCGCTTGTTTAACGTCACTCGTCTATGTCGAGAATGGGTCAATGAGAGTCACAGTCTCCTTAGCATGATTTACTCCAGATCCTTGAAAATACGGCTTAACTCGGTGGCTGTTTACTTGAAACTTTCATTGGTCTTCTCATTGACCAACTTCAAAACTCCATATGGCAACACTTCTTCAACCAAAAACGGACCACTCCATCAATATTTGAGTTTTCCGAGAAACAACCGGAGACGAGAGTTAAACAATAGAACTTGCATACCGGCTCGAAGATCTTTAGCAGTGATCTTCTTGTCATGTTGGGCCTTTACTTTCTTTTTGTAAATATTCGCATTATTGTAGGCCTCATTACGTATTTCATCAAGTTCTTCAATTTCCAGTCCTCGTGTAGCACCAGCCTATGTCAAATCATAATTCACTGCACGAATCGCCTAATAAGCTCGATGCTCCATCTTGACCGGAAGGTGACATGCCTTGCCATAGACCATCCGATAGGGACTGGTTCCCAAGACGATTTTGTACGCTGTCCGATAAGCGCATAAAGCATCAATGAACTTGGCCGACCAATCCTTGCGGTTCAGCTGGACGTTTTTTTTTCTAGAATTGCTTTGATTTGTCTATTGCTTGTCTCCACTTGGCCCGACGTTTGCGGATGATACGCCGTGGCCACTTTGTGTTTCACCCCGTACTTTGCCATCAATTTTTCAAAAGACCGGTTGCAAAAATGTTCACCCCCATCGCTGATTATTGCTCGTGAAAATACATATCTACTAAAAATATGCTCTTGAATGAACTTGAGCACGACTTTTGCATCACCTGTTCTCGTGGGAATAGCCTCGACCCACTTAGAAACATAATCAACGGCAACCAAAATATACTGATATCCAAACGATGCCGGAAATGGTCCCATAAAGTCGATGCCCCACACATCGAAAATTTCCAGTACTAAATTGCTTGTCTGCGGCATCTCGCCACGCTTGCCAATGTTTCCTATACGCTGACAGCGATCACAGGACTTAGAAAATTCTTGAGCATCTCTAAACAGTCTTGACCAATAAAACCCTGATTGGAGGACCTTGTAAGCTGTCTTCTGTCCTCCGAAATGGCTGCCACACTGTTGATTGTGGAAAAATTATAGAACACTCCTTTGCTCTTCTTCGGGGATTCATCTCCAAATAAGTCCATCCTTCCCGAACCTAAAAAGGAATGGGTCATCCCAGAAATAATCCCTACACAAAGAAAGAAACCTCTTCCTCTCTTGGAAGGATAAATAAGCCCTTACATGGCCACAAGCAAGATAGTTAACTATATCAGCAAACCAAGGGGTTATATGTGAAGAAATAACACAAGTCAATTCGTAAGGAAAGACATCATCTATACAACTCTATTCATTTACATTTTCTTCTCTATCTAAATGGGACAAATGGTCCGCGACAACATTTTCACAACCCTTCCTATCTTAAATCTCGACGTCAAATTCTTGAAGTAAAAGTATCCAACGGATCAAACGCGGCTTACTTTGGGTTTTGTTAAAAAGATAACGAAGAGCCACGTGATCGCTATGGAAAATCACTTTTGAACCAATAATGTACGATCGGAATTTCTCCAAAGAAAATACCACAGCTAAAAGTTCTATTTCGGTGGTGGTATAGTTCCTCTGAGCCTCATTCAGCATAAGACTCGAATAATAAATCACACGAAGGAGACCATCCAACTGTTGTCCCAAAACGGCCCCCACGGCGTCTTTCGACGCATCACACATTATTTCAAAGAGAAGGGACCAATTTGGGGCAACGACCACCGGAGCCGTGGTCAATGTTTCCTTAAGCAAGTTAAACGCACTCAAGCATGAATCGTCAAAAACAAACGGTACATCAAGACTTAGAAAATGGCACAGCGGACGACTAATTTTTGAAAAATCTTTTATAAAACACCTATAGAAGCCCGCGTGCCCTAAGAAACTACGGACAGTTTTAACGTTTGTGGAAGGTGGCAAATTTTCAATAACATCAACTTTAGCCTTGTATAAATCTAAACCTTTGCTAGATACGACATGACCAAGCACAATACCACGTTTAACCATGAAATGACTCTTTTCCCAACTTAACGTTAAATTACTCTCTATGCATCGTTCAAACACTTTAGACAAATTAGCAAGACAAGAAGTAAAGGAAGGGCCAAAAACTAAAAAATCATCCATGAATACCTCAAGGAAGTCATTGATCATGTCCGTGAAGATAGACAGCATGCAACGTTGGAAAGTTGCCGGCGCATTGCACAAACTGAAGGGCATCCGTCGAAATGCAAATGTCCCAAATGGACAAGTAAATGTCGTTTTCTTTTGATCCTCCAGTGCAATAGCAACTTGATAATATCCGGATAAACCATCAAGAAAGCAGTAATATTGGTGCCCGACCAACTTGTCAAGTAATTGATCAATGAAAGGAAGTGGAAAATGATCCTTTCTCGTGGCGGCATTAAGCTTCCTAAAGTCGATACACATTTGTCAACCGTGTTGGCACGATTTCCCCCTTATCATTTTCAACAATAGTGATTCCATCCTTCTTCGGTACCACATGGACGGGGCTCACCCATTCACTATCGGGTGCAGCAAAAATGATCCCTTCATCGATCAATTTGAAAATCTCCTTCTTCACGACTTCCATTAAAGTGGGATTCAAACGACGTTGACCTTCTCGAACTGGCTTTGCCCCTTCTTATAGCATGATATAATGCATGCATGTGGCTGGACTTATCCCTTTAATGTCTCCCAAAATCCAGCCAATAGCTCCTTGAAACTTTTTAAGAACACCGATTAATGCCTCTTCTTCCGCTTCGGCTAACTCGGCAAAAATGATCACCGGCTTCTTCTCGCCTTCTTCGAGGAATACGTACTTGAGATGACTTGGAAGAGGTTTAAGCTCGGATTTTGGCTCAATGTCTGGCTTCTCATTTCCAAGCTCACAAAGATCAATCACCCCCTCGGAATTAGGCTCAAGCCAATCGTCATCCTCGGCGAGCCAAGAGTCGTCATCATGATCGAGAAATTGATGGGTGTCAGATTCCTCTTCAAAGTTATCTTGCATAATGAAATAAATGGAGTCCACGAGTGAACACTCAGTTTTCATGGACGAAGATAAGTTGCATGGAAATCATAGATAGAAAATGTGACTGATTCGTCTAACACAGACAAAGTCATGCTCCCGTTCTTCACATCAATCAATGTGTTGGTCGTGGCTATGAAGGGTCGATCCAACAAAATTGTATGCTCTCGGTTATCATCTTGAACATCACCCACGTCTAAAATCACGAAGTCAACGGGTACTATAAGGTTCCCAACTTGCACGAGAACGCCCTCGACAATTCCCTTCGGGTACCTTACCGACCGGTTTGCCAATTCAAGTCGCATCTTTGTTAGCTTAAGAGCACCTAAATCAAACTGCTCAAAAATAGACGAAGGCATTAAATTGGTTCCCGCCCCAAGGTCAAGCATACCCCGAGTTTCTTTTCCATTTCCCAAAGTTATTTTTATACAAAACTCCCGGGGTCACTTTCCTTTGGGGGAAGGGGATTTCGTAAGATCACGCTCGCCGCATTCGAAATACAAATTTTTAATTTTCAGAAAATCTTCTTTTTTTTATGCCAAATCTTTGAAAAACTTGACATATGCGGTAAAGTTTCTTATAACATCAAGCAAAGGCAAATTAATGTTAACTTTGGAAAGCATATTATAAAGATCAAGAAAATGCTTATCTTGCTTTTCTTCTCGAAGACGACTTGGATATGGAATGGGAGACCGATATGGATTAGAAGCCTTGTGAAGAGTCTTCTTAGGCTCGACTTCCTTTTCAACATTTTCCTGAGACTGGGTAATGGTTGTCTCCTCGCCTTCTTTCTCATTCGGCTTCTTGCCTTCCCCATTTCATGGAACTTGTGATTCGTTAGAGTTCTCATCGGGAGATGTAACATTATTATTCACAACTCGTCCACTCCTAAGCACTGTGACAGCTTGTGCTTGTGAGGATTGACTCGGTAACTTTCCTTACTCGTTCTTTCCTACCTGCTTGGCGAGTTGGCCAAGGTCTGTCTCAAGCTTATCCATCTGTTTGCCATTGCGTTGCAATGTTGACTCAGTGCGTTGCATGAATGTACGCAAAGTCTCCTCGAGCGTTGGCGAGATGGGTGCTTGAGTCAGTGCAGGTGGAGGAAATGGTACTTGACCTTGCCCTTGCGGTTGTGGAGGAAATGGGATTTGACCTTGCCCCTGCGGTTGTGATTGTTGCATTGGTCGAGTTGAGAATGAGAATTGACCTTGTCCCCATTGTTGTTGATATGGTTGTTGGGGAACAAATTTATTTTGTGGCCTTGGGTTCGGTATCGGATTCTCTACATTTCGATTATTCGACCACGAGAAATTTGGATGATTTCTCCATTCCGGATTGTAAGTGTTGGAAAGTGAATTATTATTTCGTGGGTAACGACTCTGATATCCTTGCCCTTGTTGATTTGCTTGAAACCCTTGAATAGCAAGTGCTTGTTCCTTATTGTCTTCGGTTGGTTCAAAGTTTGCTTGGCATGTATTAGCTCCATGCCCGACACTCCACAATTGCCGTACGTCTCAAATGATTGAGACATGCCTTGAGATAGAAGCGTGTTTTGGGTTTGCAATGAGGCCACTTGCCTCATTAACTCAACAAATATCTGTGTATCATCAGGGGATGAATGTGACATCTGGATCTCATGAACATCTACCTTCCTTGATCGCGAGCTTTTCTGTTGAGAATTGTAACTTATTGACTCGTATATGTCCCAGACTTCTTGAGCGGTTCGTGATCCGATCTCTCCCCCTGCTGCGTTGTCCACCATATACTGAAATGTAAGAATAAACCCATCATAAAAAAATTGATTGACAAGCTCGGGTGGATAATGATGATGTGGGCACTGTGTCAATAATTCTTTAAAACTTTCCCAAGCCTCATGGAATGTTTGTCCTTCCACCTGATTGAACGACGCTATCTTTACTCGAAGTTGATCCGTTGTTTGATTCGAATAATATTTACCCATTAAGCGATCATACACCATGTCCCAATTCGTAAGAGAATCAGGCTCCAATAACAAAAACCAAGTCTCCGCTTTGTCCTTTAACGTATACGGAAAACATCTCATCTTCAACTGGTCTTGACAAGTCCTTGCAATGGGAGTGTTTGGATGACCGAATAAAGTTTCCGGATGAAAGTTATCGGATCTTCGTTTAGACACCCGTAGTAAGAAGGCAAAATGTTGAAATTAATGGCCTTAAGTTCATAATCTCGGGTCTCTGGGCCTAGACGAATGCATGATGTAGATGGACCAATCACGGGCCGAGCAGATTCACGCATACGAGCCGGCTGAGGCTCATGTTGACGGAACGGCCTGTTAACTGGTACGTACGGGCCTCGAGGCGGATGATATTGTTGATATTATTGTTGATTGAACGGTTGTTGATGAAAGAAGTAAGGCACTTGTTGCTGATTCAGTTGTATGCCGTGATTGTTTACTTGTTGATTGAAATTGTCTTGATTAAACGATGATGGATTTGGTACATTGTTTTGTTCATTCTGAGTTTCCAGCTAGCTCGGTTCTGTAGGATCTGCTCCGGGTGGATCCATCGATGATTCCGCTATCGATGTGAATCTTGCTTGATTTACTCGGTGAATGTTATAGATCAAAGGAACTAGTTCTCCACCAAAGGACCTTCGTCCTTGAATCCACTAACAAACAATTAAAATAGTCGAAACAAAAGAACACAGATTAAACGAACTAAATAAAACATATACGAACAAACATTTTTGGACAGCCTTTGTCAATTCCCCGGCAACGACGCCAAATTTTGAATCGAACTTTTTCGCTTTAAAAATAAAAAGCTCATCCGCAAGAGAACGGAGCTATTGTAGGTGATAAGCCTGACTCGAGTCGAATCATGAGGAATTTCAATCGGCGCCTATAAATGTTTGTTTAACAATTCTAAAACTAAACACACGATCCATTTTTGGGAGAGGTTTCTAATAGCCAAAAATATAGGCAAATAGCAATTAAGAAAAATTAACCAAATTTGAGACCACTAAATATATAATAGAACCCAAATAAACTAGAAAGTTACAGACTTTAAAGGAAATTTCAAGAGAAAAGCTTTGGATCTAAGTTTCAAGTAAAAACAAGCAACAAATAATAAAAAGGAAATGAATAAAATTGAAAATGAAATCTTACTAATATTAAACCCAAGATCTTGAACCCTTACATTTCACTTAACAAGAAAATCTAAATCTTGAACACGAATTTCTTAAAAAAAGAGTAGATCTAACTAAACATAGCTCTATTATGCTAGAAATTAATTAGGAAGTTTATAATCTACCTATAATACTTCCCCTCAATCAGGAGTCATATATTTATAGGAGTCTAATATGAAAATAGGGGGTAAAAAGCTCATTTTATAAAAAAAAGTGCACAAAATTCCCGGATAAAGACGGTGCCGATGTGCGTGTGCGTGAGATGCTACCGGAGTGACCAAGTCGACCAACGTCGATGGCGTGTCGACCGGGCAGGAGGGGCGATGGTGTTCGATAATTGGTGGGAGCATTCAGTGTGACTCACATCTATGGCCAAGTCGACTGGCACATCAACCAGCGACGATGTCGATGGTGTGCGATGAATGTCTAGACCTCTCGGTGTAACTCGCGTAGGTGGCTGAGTCAACTGGCACATTGACCGACATCAATGGCGATGGTCAACACTTCTCAACATGCTTGAGTTGACTATCCAAGTCTATGGGCATCGGGTCGGCGGTGTGCGGTGATGTCTGGACCAAGTGGGCGATGATGTGTGTTACCTCTTAGCGTAACTCGCGTCAATGACCAAGTCGATTGATGCATCGCCTGGTGTCAATGGGGACGATGTGCTATGAAGGGTGACGCGTGACTCACGACGATGGTCAAGTCAACTTGCATAGGGTTAGGGGTGTGCGGTCATGGATCAACCATGGTGCATGAGGGTGTGACAAAATGAGGGAAACTCTCAGCTAACTAGGCCATAGCGTGCGATGAAGGGCGAGAGTTTCCAGCTGGAGTTCTGAAGTGTGCTGGTTTCCAATCACGTCTCTAGTCGCGTTGGCCCAAGTTTGACAACCTTTGACCAAGAAAAAGAAAATAAAAAAATCCTAAAGAAATACGGGAATAATACTACAAATACAAATGGAGTACGCAAATGTAATAAAAACGATTGAAGACGCTACTAAAATCCGACTAAAACATATAAAATAAGATGTAAAACACACGAAACACACACACACACACACACATGTACAAATCAACTCCCTCATACTTAGATTTTTACTTGTCCACAAGTAAAACTAAACCTAAACGTAGACAATAAAATCTATCTCCCCAAATGGAGTATTGTTGGGAAATTTATTTATGGGAATTTCATTATTTTCCTTGTTTTATTATTTGCCTTTCTTGGGATCAAAATATATTAAGACTCTATATTTGTTTCCTAGATTGTATTTATGATTTTATTTAATTTCCTAGATTGTGTTTAGGATTAGCTTATTTGTTTACCAAGATTAGGATTCTTGTCTATTTAAGACAAGAAGTAGTCTTGATTAGAGACACGAATTTTTCACACAAGGGAAAAGAGATCGAAGCAAGCAAGAGCGAGAAGAACACCAACAAGTAAACGACTTGAAGCCACGATTCTAAACACGGAGATCTTTGAAGTTGCGTAACTAACGGAGAAGATTATCACAAGCTTAACTTCAAGTATTTTAGTATCAAGTGTTGATACTAGTCTTTTTCATATATTACTTTGTATTTGTATTTGATCTTAAACGATTTAAAAGTAATATAGTTTTCGGGTTTGAATACCCAATTTCGTAAGTACTTTTACTTACAAACGAAATTTAAATTGTTGTGTTCAAAATATCTTTTTTATTCCGCTACTTTTATTTACATAAATTGACTGATGTTAATTCGGGTGCTTTAACACCAATCGTAACATTGGTTCTTAATCTGCTATTTACAACTCTGAAATTGTTTGATATTAGTTCAGGTGTTGTAACAGTGAACTTAACATTGTTTTACTGATACTTATTTCAAACAACCATAGGGTCTACAAACTGACAACTATGACTAATGCACATAAATGAATAGAGAAGTAGTGCAGCTCATCACTCAATACCATGACAATGGACGTCCTACAATAATTTGAGCCAACAAATTTAGATCCCTTCCGATCATTCAACACAACTAGTTGTCCTTCATGTAATTCTTTTGCCTATACATTGACTAAAGTATATCCACACTCAAAATCTCTAAATCAATATCATACTAGCCCAATCATCTATGCTCCTCCTCACAAAATTTTCTTAAAAAATAAAAATAAAACACGTACAAGGATTTGCACGACTAATTTCATTCACATAATTTGTACAAGAGTTTTTCTTATTGTACTTTACTTCTTTAGATTTCTTCATTTTTTTAGTACACAATCAACAAAATAATATTTATAACATAAGCTATTAATATCAAAAACGATTGTCATTTCAACTACGAGACTTGTTGCTAATAATAAAAGTTACAAATAATCGTATAGAAGGCAACCGAGACCCAGGTTAGTGAAAAGTTTTCAACTTTCACAAAAGATTGCGCGGATAGCACGAGGCTAATGCACTTAAGTAAGACTCCTACACTTCAAGTCTCGCAATTATACTAACACCGAGCAAAAGTCTAAACAACCTACCAAAAATATCAAATTCGCGCCACTTCGATAAGGTTTCAAGTAATTTCAACACACTACGATTCAATCATCACAAACAAGCATATATAAGAAAAATTAAATAAGGACACACTTCCCCACACTTAAACCAAACAATGACTACATTGCTTACATAACAATACAAAATAAGATAAAAGAGTAGGTCAGAGATACTCCCCTATTCGTGCTTGAATAGAAGAGTCGAACAGTGACATGACGTCCAAAAAGACAGTCAAAGCGATAGAAACCTACAAATGGGTAAGTGGGAAGAGAAATAAAAATACGAGAACATTAAAAGTAAATGAAAGTGAACTATACAAAAACACAAATATGTACAAGAGAAAAATATTTTTTCAAATTTATGAAATTTCCTAATTTGTCTAAGATTTTTTTTTTTCAAAAATAATCAAAAAAGAAAGAAGGAAAATCGAAAAAGAAATGATATCCCAACAAAAACTCAAACTTTATACAAAAGAAATATTTATGGTTTTCAAATTTATTTTTAAATTTGTTTTTGAAGGAATAAGAGAACTATGAGTAAGTATTGTCGTCAATATCCATCTCGGGATGGAGTCTTCTGCATATAAGAGGAAGATGGGTTCTAATGACCTTCAATCCGAGCGAGGTGGTTCTTGATCTTTGGGAAGTTTTGAAGGTTGCTGTTTTGGAAGATAATGGTTTTTTTTCGTCCATTATATTGTTTACTTTTTAAAAATCATAAATGATGTTAGCTATCATCAAAATACATCAACTAACTTGATAAATTTATCAAAAAATGTCTATTTTTATCATGTTCGCGCTAAAATATTGACGTGGCGTAATTAGCTATTTTCTTATCATTTTTTATTTAATAAAAAGTCTATCTAATTTTTATTTTATTTTTTTATGTTTTCTTATATTCAATAATTTTCAAAGTAACTGAATAATTTAATTATTATTTTTTATTATAATAATTCACATATGTAAACCAACAAATTGTTGGGTTGTGAAGCCTGAAGTTCTATACATCCAAACCCTCGTTCACGCCGAATTTTGAGGGTATTTTAGGGAGTTCGCGTAAAAATATAATTAGTGTTTTCTTATTATAAATAACCTGCTTGTGTAATTGTAACCTTATCTCAAAAATTATTATAATACAAACTCTTGGCTTGGCAGCGCCCCAAATTTAATCAGAATTTCTTTCTAACGAATTGGATAAATAATTTCTTTTATTATTTTTATTACTTTTTTTTCTTTCATTATATTACTTCTGATCCTATCACAAATTTATGTAATAAACCATTATATTTACTATCAATCTAACCAATTAATTCGTGCCACGTTAAACTTTGGCACGAGCTTGTGTACCAAATACGAGAATGCATAGTTAAAAATAAGTGGTCTAAATTCTCTTTATTGGATATCTGTCTGTCACATGCGACTTCTTTAGATGCTACACTCAATTTCAAACTCTTTATTGGTAACTTCTCATCTGCATTTTTTTTTTCCTTAAAAAAATAAATACTTTACTCGATAATAGAAAATAACACTAAAACATGAAACACCAAAAAAGATGATGCATAAATGTAACATAAATATTACAGTATCATGCCATAGGTCTCATAACCGAATTATATAGTACCAGATTTGTGAATGTATCAACCGTGTAACATGATTTGATAAACTTAAAAGGAATCTTGGAGGTTAAATTTAGCTAGAATAGTGGATTCTCATGTAATTCAATCATCATCTCTGCAATCTTAAACTGCATAAAAGACTTTTTTTTTTTACCCTGTGCGTCCACTAAGACTTGAAATTGAAGTAAAGATTCTTTTTCCCCACAAGACAAGAGCCGTGTATAAATAGATTTTGCAGTGTCCTATGAAAAGGACACCACTCAATTAATTCCATTTTGATGAAAGACAGAAGTTTGAGGAAAGAAACTAGAGGTGACCAATCGAGATCGAAAGTGGGTTCTAAATTGGAACAATAATTATAATCATCGGTTTTGAAATCGCAAAATGATTTTATTTTCGGTTCGAAAAATCGTGGAAACCCTTCTGGAATTATAAAAGACGATCTTAATTAAATCAGAACCGTAGGATCACAATTCTAGTTCTAGTTCTGGTTCTTGAAAATGAGGTATATGGTTCTTATAGGTAGAGGATTCGAAAATATCCAGAACTATACTAATGTTCGGAAATTTCCAAATTAAGGCCCTGATTGATTGAGCTGATAGCTGGTGGCTGATGGCTGGTAGCTGATAGCTGATGGCTGCTAGCTGATGGCTGTTGGCTGAAAACAAATAACTGCTTGGCGAAATAGCTGATTAGAGTAGTTGATTGAATATTAATTTACCAATATAGACATGATATAAAGATATAAAATAAAATACACACGTATATATAAAAAAACATAAAAATTTAAGAAAAAATAATAAGAACTCTAAACAAAAMATCAAATAATAATAATTAATAATAAGAATTATTCCAAAGATCACGTTCAAATAAAAGCATTGAATTTCTAAAACTATTATATGATATTATAAACAATCACCCCCTTGATGTCAAGAGTGATTTTGCTATCTCATCTCGCAAKAAATTTATTTTATTTGTAACATTTTGAAACTGTTCAGAATCTTGAAAATCATCATTTTCATACTCATTTTGTGGCACAAATTCAGGATTAGAATCGAATTTTTGAAATGCTGGATCTGTGGATACACTTCTTCGAATATAATTGTGAGGGGCCATGGTAGCAACTACGATATTTCTCTGAGTAGCAAATTTGAACGGAGGCATTATCCTTAAAATCTTCCATCGTGCTTTCCAAACTCCAAAGCTGCGTTCAATGCAACTTCTTAAAGACGAATGCCATCTATTGAACACTTCTTTATATCCTTTAGGTCGACCACGATTTCTAAAATCTGGTAAATGATATCTAGTTCCTCTATAAGGACCGAGAAATCCTTCACGTTGTGCGTATCCTGAATCCACTAAATAATATTTTCCAGCAATTATTTTTTTTAATATTAACACAAATATATATCATTCATCTTCTTGCAGCTATACAAACATCATAATAAAAACAAAACATTGCAATATATGCATCATAATAAATATATAAAATAAATTTGACTAGTTATGCATACCTAGAGGAGGCTTGGGAAAACTAAGTTCCTTTTTCGCTAATGCATGCTGAAATACACGAGCATCATGAGTAGTGCCCTCCCAACCAGCTAACACAAAAGTAAATTCTAAATTAAAGTTGCATACAGCCATAATATTTTGTGTTGGTATCCCCTTTCGACCTACAAATCGTGGCAAGTCAACCGCAGAGACAACGGCAGGGACATGGGTTCCATCAATGGCGCCTATACAATCCTATAAATTAATAATCAACCAGTGTATTATTAATATTCGATATAATATGGAAATATAAGTGTAACATAATATTATGTAGATTACCTTAAAATAAGGCATGTATCTGCTATCTTCAAGTATTTCTATTGGAATATCCGCAAATGTAAGATCTTTCGGCTTGATAAGATCAATGGAAAATGATAGTACCGAATTCATAACTTCGTAAAATAATCTAGAAACAGTCTCCCCTGAATGTTGGAACCGTTCCTCTACATGTCTGCTAGATTCTCCTAACGCTAATCGATAAACAAACATTCCAACCTTTTCAAATAACGACATCTTACTTGAAGCTTGAAGACCATAGACTTGTAAATCACTACAAAGGTTAAGAAATGTCTTTGTATTCATTCTAAACATATTTAAGCAACGCCGTTCATTTCCATTTAATATCTCAACTAGCCACATATTCCCAGTTTGAATTGAATTCATACAAGGTTGTTTATGTAGGAACTTCTGATAATGCTCATATATCGAATAAGTCATCCACGTTGATGCATTTTCCCATGCATCCACTTCTTCATGCTCCAATAAGATCACATTGTCAATAACTTGACAAGTGTCCATATATTATCTAGAATAAAGGCATGAGAATAAAAATTGATTACGAGAAAGTAAATATGAAAATCTCTAAATAACATAACCAAAACAAATACCAATATAGTCAAGTAGAATATCAAAATAAGTTTCATAGAAATGCAACACAAGTTGACGTCCAAAAAAAATAATATAAAAAAGATACTACTCAAGTATCTCATGGTAAATATAATTAAAATTTTCTAATTATCTCCTTTCAAAGAAATCATGCCAGCTTCAAAAAGTTTCACTTGATAGTAAATCCATTTTAACTTGTCTTCAGGTGTCACTTGTTCAACATACATTTCCCGTTTTCCTCTCTTTTCAAGTAAACTTGTTACAAATAAAAAAACATCACTTCCACGAACTATGCCAGGCAACTTCCGTAGATCATTCATCACCTCATGTACACTACATCCTGATTTATCGCCAAAAGTACTTTCTAATGACAAACTTCTAGCAGCCATACTCTCTTTCATACTCTTTTCCCAATCTTGCATGCTCTCAGCTAGAAGTTCGGCTCCAGACATAACCTTCTTTCTTTTACAACTAATTCTCTTTTTTTCTTTCCCCCTATTTTCTTGATTATATCTATTTCCTTGAAACTCGACATCATCATTATACTTTTCACTAGAGGCCGTATCCACAAAAGAGCCCATGTTTATTAACTTGTCCAAACTGTCTTCAAAATCACTTTCACCATTAATATTTATATTTTGTCTTTCATTTTCTTCTTCCTCTAGGGATTCTGGTAATTGTGGACGATAGACATTTGACAGGTCAACGGGTAAATTACCAGAAGAAGGTGCCCATGAGTCCTCCCCAGTTGACAAATTTTGAAATAAGATCATATATTTGTTTTCCAAGTCTGGTTAGCGAATTTTGGATTCTCCTAGAAATAGAAAACAAATGAAATATGTAAGTTATCAAATAAAAATATTTTCAGATAAATAAAACTTATATTAACTTAATCATTGATCTTAAGTACTAACCTCTATTTTAGCTTTCCACAATTCTTCTGTCATGTCAATTGTTCCCTTATTATAATTCCAGCCTAAGCCACTAGCATTTGGACCTTTGAGATCTCTCCATAGTTTCCACATCACTTTCATCCAATCCCCCATCTATTTTTCATTGGTTTAGTGGTAAAATCCAATCCTGCAAGTTTCATTTCATTCCTCAACCATTCCCACCCTTTCACACCCCAGCCATTTCCACTTCGGTAACCTTTATCAGTACCTTTTTTACATATGTCCATAAATATATCAGAATGTTCATCACCCCACTTAACCCTTCCACTGTTGCTATTCTTTGTCAATGTCTTCATAACTAAAATAAAATAATTTATTTCTTTAGTATAGTCAAGCGAATAATAATTATGATAAAACTTTGCTTAATGGTTAAGTGTTTATAAAGCTTGAATAACTGGCAGGTCCAAAATTACTTCTTTCTATTATTCTAAAAATTAAAAAATATCTATTTTTGGTGCACAAGCAGTTTGCTTTAAGTTAATAAACCCAAAACAAATTAACGATACAGTAGTAAACGTTATTAACTGTCTTTACCGATTCCAATTACAAGTTGAACTCTCTCAATCCTTTGTTTTTATTCTCTTTTATTATCTCTGTATAAATAATAATATTTATATATTTTCACCAGCTTGTTGACTCTTCTTTTGTGAGTTAAAGATTTGTTAATCCTTTACAAAAAATATTAGAATGTTCATCAATCCTTTAAAAAAAAAAGTATAAGAAACTCCTTTACAAAATATATTAGAATGTTCATTAATCCTTTACAAAATAATCAGCTTAGTTCTTCTATTTTGATCACAAGAAAATTACATAAAGAAAAATCGCAAGACACTGATTTTTATTATGATTGCATGGGTGACTAAGTATGATTCTAAATATATATATATGTTTGCGGGAGATTTATAGCCAAAGAAAAAAGAAAAACAATCTGATTAGTTTTTGAAAACTTGATGTTAAATCACCTATCTATAGAATATTAATGTATTGGTGGCTACTGATGCCAAAATAAAGAGGGCTAATAATCAAACTAGATCAAATTAATATTCCTATCAAAAGATGCCAAAATAAAGAATGCTAACAAAGATATGGGTGTAGATAAATAATCAAAACTCAACAATAACTCACCTTGACTTAGAAATAATTGTTTCAGATTAGATTGATTGTTGAAGGTTCCGATTCCAGCCACGCTCAACCACAACACCGCAGTGTTTTTCTAATGAATTTGGTATTTTTAGTTGATACTGATTAGGCTCGGATAGAGTTATTAGAGAATATGGTTATTAATAATCTGGGATTTTAGGCTGGGAATAAATAAATATGTCGCGCGTAATTAGAGGAGAATAGGGTTATTAAAAATTTGGGATTTTAGGCCGGGAATAAGTAAATATCTCGCGCGTAATTAGAGGAGAAGAATAATTTGTGAAAGATTTTAGAGGATAAAAATGAGATTTTTATATTTTTATAAAGAGCTGATAGAAAAAAACTACGTTCTGTGACTTTTTCCCAACAGGTGCTTATTAGGTCCAATAAGTCATCAGTAGCTGATTGGAGATTTTTACCAAGCACTTTAAAAGAGCTTATTGAATGAGAATAAGCTATCAGCTCCTCCAATAAGCTTAAACAAGCAGGGCCTAAATCTCTAACACCGAACTATAAGGACCAAATCACCGTCCTGAACCGTCCGTAACAATATTCGAGATAGATATTTGATTTTTTCAGAACGGTATGAATGGGTCAGGAAAAGATTTGGAGATTGACACACGAAAAAGAAGTAATATATATATATATATATATATATATATATATAGTGTTGGGTTCCGATGAGAATGGGTCCGTGGGTGAGAAATGAGAATGAATCATAGCCATTATAACTAATCTAATCTAATGGATTAGATTTAATTAAAACCTAAACCCACCCGCTGCGCGAAACAAAACCCACCCAAACCCAACTGCTGCGCGAAACAAAACGACCTGCTGCGAAGGAGATTCTGGGCCTGATTCTGCGGAACCTTGGCGAAATCGAATTTGGGTCTCGAAATCTTGGCGAAAGAATTTGATATTGGACGCACGATTTCATTTGATTTCATTTGGACGCACGATACTGTTCGAGTTTGTAAATCAGATTTGGTTCGATTTGGAGGGTCTTGCTCGATTTTTTTTTCTGTTTTCTACAATTTGATTTTGCTTGCACACCAATGGCTTCGATTTTGGACGAATCAGGTAATATTTGTTTTAAATTAGATCAATTCATCTAATTATAACAGTGCATCTAATTTACAAACTAGCCTGATGTGCGTTTGGGCTAATTGTTTTGTCTGTGTTTGTCGTCGTCTGATGTGGTTGTTGTCTGATTTGTTTTGTGCACAACTCAGTGTCAGTTTGTGCACATTAGTTTGTTACCTTGTGCACTTCCGTGCTGAATGGCGTTTTGCACGTGTCGTGAAAGTCTTTAAAAAATCTATGTTTGTCGTCGTCTGATGTGGTTGTTGTCTGATTTATTTTGTGCACAACTCAGTGTCAGTTTGTGCACATAGTTTATTACCTTGTGCACGTCTGTGCTGAAAGGTATTTTGCACGTGTCGTGACTTCTTAAAAAAATCTGTTCTTGTCGTCGTCTGATGTGGTTGCTGTCTGATTTGTTTTGTGCACAATTCAGTGTCCGTTTGTGCACATTTGTGTGTTTCCTTGTGCACGTTCCTGCTGAATGGTGTTTTGCACGTGTCGTGAAGTCTTAAAAAAATCTGTGCGTATCGTCGTCTGATGTGGTTGCTGTGTGATCTTTTTTGTGCACAATTCAGTGTCAGTTTGTGCACATTAGTGTGTTCCCTTGTGCACGTCCATGCTGAATGGTATTTTGCACGTGTCGTGAAGTTTTAAAAAAATATGTCCTTGTCGTCGTCTGATGTGGTTGCTGTCTGATTTGTTTTGTGCACAATTCAGTGTCAGTTTGTGCACATTAGTGTGTTCCCTTGTGCACGTCCATGCTGAATGGTGTTTTGCACGTGTCGTGAAGTCTTAAAAAAATATGTCCTTGTCGTCGTCTGATGTGGTTGCTGTCTGATTTGTTTTGTGCACAATTCAGTGTCAGTTTGTGCACATTAGTTTGTTACCTTGTGCACTTCCGTGCTTAATGGTGTTTTGCACGTGTCGTGAAATCTTAAAAAATATGTACTTGTCGTCGTCTGATGTGGTTGCTCTCTGATTTTTTTTTGCACAATTCAGTGTCCGTATGTGCACATTTGTGTGTTCCTTTGTGTATGTCTGTGCGGTAGCAAAATGGTGTTTGCACTTGTTATCATTAAAATATTATGCGCGTATTATCGTCTGATGTGGTTCTCATCTGATGCTAGTGTGATTTATTTGTGCGCAAATAATTGTCAGTTTGTGCACATTAATATGGTGTTTGCACCTTTCACTAGGATTGACAACCACAAATAAATGTTACATTTGTAGCTGTATTGATAACTACTAAATACGCTGGTTGTCACTCGAGTAATTCAAAAAGGCAATGGTGCATGAGCCAAGATGTATCATTACTTTAAAGATATTCAAAAATTTATTTTCTGAATTTTGTGTGTACATCGAAATTTTACTTGGTATCAGTTATGGATGTAATAATTACTTCTTTGCACATTGTAATTTGCAGGTGATTTGAGGAAGGAAGTAAAAATAAGACCAATTGGCATATATCAAGACCTACCCTTAATATTATTTTCTTATTTTTGTTTTCTTAATTTAGCAAATTGGGTTGTGCACAAGTAACTGTCAATTTGTGCACAACAATGTAATGAATTTTGCACAATAGTGCACAATATGTCACTGGTGCAGACGCTCTTGCACTCTTGGTTCTAGTATTTCATGAATTCTTATTTAATTTTTTGGTCTTTCGGTACTAATTATGAGATTGAGGTGAAGGCTCTGTTTTCAAAATCATAATATGATTTAGAAATATCAATTTAACTTTATTTTTAAAATCCAAATAAATATTACAACATTAGTTTCAGGATACGCACAATAGTGCCATAAGAACTGCACAATCGTATTGCAAGTCATGCACAATATATATCAATACACAAATTATAAAAACACACCAGCAATGAAATTACACATGAGTCTGAACAGATATATAAAAAAAAATCATTTAAAAATTGGAAATTTTTTTTCGCAACTTTTGCCAGAATCACAAATTCTTCTCTAGAATGTGCACGCCTAAAGGTGGAGTGTCTTCAGATGGTTCTTCATTACGTGGCGGAGGTTTCTCATTTTTAGTGAAGGTTCAGACTCCTCATTATGTCGCAAAGGCCTCTCAAAATCACCACCATATGGTTCATACTTTGCCTTCTTTCTTCTTTCTTTTAATGACTCAATGTAACATCAACTTTCTTTGTGCTTCGGGTGACTGTACCAGCAAACTATATATGATGCACATTCATAAGTAATAATTTGCACAATAATAACAACTCGTGTGCACATTAATAAAAATTCTCAGAGGGTGACATAATCAAGAAAAATATACAACATATATACAACAGATATAAATATTCAAGAAAAGTACTGTATTCAAAGCAATGTGTAATAAATAATGATCCTGAGATGACTTTTTTTCTCAATAGATTTTAAGTTTCATACTTACCATTTCGCCATGTTTCTCCGCATTGCTGAACTTTAAAAGAGAAGATCGAATCAATTGATGATTGTTTCCACATGTGTATCTGGCCTAAAACAAGAAACTCCGATGAGATGAAAACAAGAATATATGAACATTTTATTTTATTTRTTTGACAATGAACACAATGATGACTTAAATATATTAACCGGATATTTTTTTAGAAAATGAACACAATTGTACATTTTTAATTTTAAAAAAATATATACAAACACCTCTGCAGGGAAAAGTTAGTACTTTGTACTACCTGGTCAAAAGCGAGCTCAAATTTTTGAACAGCTTTACTAAAGGTACATATCGATGAGTCGTCCCATGCCAACGTGGCAACCAAGAAAGGGATATCTTCAAATTCATCTAACTCAATCTGTTGATCAGATTATAGAACAGAAATAAGTACTAAGAATAGTGTGAACGAGTAAAATAATGTGAACCACACTGATGCTTTATAGTAGACATATTTGGGTCGAGCTCGATTCCAAGAAACCATACGCCTTTGAAGATGTTGGTTCAGCAGACAGACATCTGCAAGAATATGAAATTAACATTCTATATTAAAAACATTAACATATTATTTTTTATATATTTTTAATTTAACCTTTTTTATTTCTGTGAATGTGTTTGTAATCCTCAAACAATTGGATTAATTTATTCTGAAAGCAATTCGATTACACAACGACAATTTTTAACACACACACTGCACATATTTCACACAGACACACTACACATTTCATACACACACACACTACACATTCCACACACAAAACATCTACACATTACACACAACAACTAAAGCTAATGAAGAGTAGATGAGGCAAAGTAAAAGGAAATGAGTGTACCTTCGTATAGTGCTGGGTTTTTTTTTGAAGCATGAGGAGAACAATCCTCGAAGACGACAGCTGAACCAATACCAAAAACGCCCCTGGTTCTTCCTAGAGAAAGTGAGTTATATGTTGGATTCTTCTCATTGGAAAGAAAGAATAAAGGAAAAGCGTCTGATGGCTCCGGTTGAGAGCAAAACCAGTTCAACGCTTTTGCACTTGGAAGCACTGCAAGCTATAAATAATAATAATAATAATAATAATAATAATAATAATAATAATAATAATAATAATAATAATAAGCCTTCTAAAAATATCTTAGAATTTTGTTTTATTACCAAAATAAGATGTTTTGTCACAGCTCTTAAAAATGGACATGTCCCAAGTTCCAATAAAGAAATTACATGAATACCATATTATATTTATAGTTCTGGCATTCAAAAAGTACCGCCACACAGACAGAGAACAAATTCTCCACTGGATCTGCTTACAGTCTATCTACAAAAATAATAAATGGAAAGAATTAACAAATAATAATAAATCTCTCTAACTAACTAGCCCATTACCTGCAACTCCTGACCCCATTACATACAGGTTAATTAATTTAACTTGATTCCATAATCAATGCTGCTAACCTATTTCTCACTTAAAAAACACATAATTACACTAGTGTACAATACATTCACCAAATCCATACAAGAAAAGGTCAGCCTCTGCTAAAAGGGATGTTTGGAGATGGCCTCGTTGGTTATTCTAACTGGTGTAAACGAATCGTTCACGAAGCTGAAACCAAAGATATAATCCAAAGTTAAACAACGTTCGGAAATCTGCTTACAGAAAGTGACAATATTTGCAGATTGAAACAAATAATAATAAGCCTTCTAAAAATATTTTAGAATTTTATTTTATTACCAAAATAAGATGTCTTTTCAGACAAAACGGAAATTTTCCTAAGATAAACAAATTAACAGTCGATGACGAAGTGAATAATTTTGGGTTGGTGCTTGGTTTTTTAAAAATTTGCAAAATTTTCAGCTCAAAATTTCTTTTTCCTCCGATTGCTCGTGAAAAGTGTAAACTGGATCTAAATGTAAATTTTCAGCTCAAAATGTCTATCGAAGCCCAAAAATTATACCAAATTAATCACCATGAAATTGAAAGTATGCAGAAACACACACAAAGAAGGTAAATTAGAACTCAAACTCACACATAGCACAAATTCACATGAACTGAATTAAATAACTTACAACTCGGATTCATTGGCGACGATGAATTGGGCAAATGATCCGATGGCAGCGAATGAGCAAACTGGATCCCCAATTTTGAACTTGGTGACGTCGGGCCCCATATCCTCGACGGTGCCTGAGTAATCGGAGCCCGGAATGAAGGGAAGAGACGAAAATTGGGATCAACCGCGAGTGGGTGATTGCAGTTTGTGAGACGAAAATGGAGCTTAGGGTTTCGGGATTTTGAAAACGGAGAGGAGATGGTAGATAGCGAGGGTTTCGCAGAATGGAAACGAAAATAGGGATAAACTGCGAATGAGTGATTGCTTCAGTGAGACGAGAATGGAGCTTGCTTCTTGCAAAATAATGGAGATAAAGGGCTTCTTCTGGCTTCTGTTCGAAAATGACGAGTGGGTGTGGGTAGTTTCTGAAAAATGAGAGAAATGACCTTAATTACAAAAATGCCACCGAAAAGTTCAAAATTACTAAAATGCCAGCGGAAAAATTCATAAAAATAATTAAAATGATTGGTCAGGATTCATTCTCGTTTCTCACCTACGGATCTATTCTCATATGATCCTATACCTATATATATATATATATATATATATATATATATAAACTAATATAAAGTTGACATTTATAATTTATTAAAAAAATTGTTCAATAAGAAATGAATAAACCCGATAAAGTTAATTTATTAAGTTAATATGAGATAACTAATTAATTTTTGATAAGTAATTCTTAGAGTGAATTAAATTCATATGTAGTTATTCATTTAATATATTGATAAAGTGTGTTAATATTTTTAATTTGATATTATTAGTTTATTCAACGTTAAATATATATGTAAATTATAATTATGCAAACAACCATTTATAAATTAATATATATTAAAGTTGTCGTATAAGTACTAAATTTCTTGTCAACAATATTTTTCATGACCAAAGTTAATAGTTGATTCTATTATCATATTTAAACTTTTAATATTTGTTATGTCAAAATTTAATAGTATGGAGTTTATATAATATGTAGTTAACATTAAAAACAAATAAGTTAAACGTATTATAAATATATAATAAAAATACAAAAGAAAAATCTTAAAAATCAGTTTTAATTTTGATTCTTTGGTTCAGTATGACTCGGTACGTTAGGGTTCAGTACGGTTTTCATATGAATATTTAGAAAATCTCCAAAATTGCACCATAATTTTCTTGGTATAATTCGATTTAGGGAAAATCAAAAAGTCAACAAATATTTCGATTCATTAATAATAACAATTTTATTAAAAAATAAAAATTAAAAAGACAAAAATTATTCGAATTTGATGATATTCAAGTCTCGTGCACACCTTTAACGAACAAAATTGATTTCTGCTTTCAAATCATAATCTGATTCGTAGTTCGAACCATGGACTCGTTTAAAACAATAAAATTGATTTCTGCTTTCAATTCAGTATAACTCCCTCCGATTACATGGTGTATGGACCTGATAGGAAATATTTTTACGAACATCAATTACTTCAAAAGTGGAGCCATTAACCACGTCTTATCTAAAAAAATAAATAAAAATGTACTACTAGTTTATACTACATAAAATAATAACCACGTGCGTTAGTAGCTTAAAAGCATCAATTATTATTATTTTTTAATGATATTGGTTAGAGTTCAATCTTAAGTTTTATAGTTTTATTTTAAGAATTATCTACATATATTCTACTACCACTTCTCTATTTCTTACAATGTTTAACACTGGATGACAATATAAGTGCTGCATTTTCAAGATATGATTTGGGATTATCAAAATTGTAATACGACCGCAAAAATGTTTTATATGATATTTTGGTAGTATTTTTATTTTCTTATTTATTTCATAATAAGAATCATATATAACCACTATTTATTTCGTACGAATAAATTTTCATGTTTGACATCTGACCTATATAATGAACGAAAAGATTATTATTCTACGTGTCTGTTTAAAAAATCTCGGGCTAACGTGTAATTTCCTGGTAGTTTGGATAGTTACTTGACGAATTTCGAAGGTTTAGAAACTTACTAAATATAAGAATTTTGATATCTACTTAATTTATTATATTTTCTTTTAACTTAATCTTTTCTATTTTTTTTATTTGACTAAATATTCTTCTTTGATTATATTTGGTCTAATTCAATATTATCTTTTATTCTTCTAATAAAAATATAGAAGAAGTCATATGTAATTAGAAAATAATTCAAATTACTTATCTTAATTAAAAGATAATTACTTATAAGATAATATTAATTAAAAAAATATAATTATTTATTAATAATCTAAATAGGTTGTATTTAGAATAAAAGTTAAAATATTTTTATTCTTAGGATTTAAAATATATAATATGATTAAATTACGAGTTATTTGCAATTATCTAAGTATGTAAATAAGTATTATTAACGAATTCAATTTAAATATACAAATATAAATTTATATAATAATAATTAATAAATATTAATTAGACACCAGTACAATATATATGACACGGGTTGAGAATATAACATCTTTTAAAGTTATATAAATATTAATTAGACACCAATACAATATGACACGGGTTGAGAATATGACATCTTTTAAATTTGTCTAAATATGTAACTAATAATTATTATAGAATTTAATTTAAAATATTAAATAATAATTAATTAATATAAATTAGACATGCGTGAGCATGTAACAAGTTTTGAATTTATTTAAATATGTAAATATGAAATTATTAAAAAATTTAATCAGACACTAAAATAAAAAATACTTTAAATATAATTGTTAATAAAATATTAACTAGTTATCTGTACATGATACGAGTTGAGAATATGAATATTTTGATTTTTTTATTTGTAAATTTAAAACTTCTATAATGATTAAAATTTATATTTATTTTTTAATAAATTACATATAACATACCACGAGAGTATACTATGGACCCAGGTGCACTTTACAATGTGCACCTGTTAATTTAATTTATAATCGTATATAACTGACATATATCATCACATATAACTAGTATATATCATCACATATAACTGATAAATATCATCACAAATAATTGAAATTCTAAATCTAAAATTTAAAATCCTAAAATTAAAAAATAAACCTATATTCAAAAAATTAAACTCTAAAAATGAAAAATTAATCCCTAAAATGAAAATTTAAATTTTGAAATTGAATATTAAACTCACACCCTATATGTCTATCATATATCATCACATATAACTGGTAGAATGATAGATTTTTGGAAGGACCCTAAAATGAAAAATTAAATAAAAAAAATAAAAAATAAATCTTAAAATGAAATATTAAACCCTAAAAATGGAAAACTAAACCCTAAAATATAAAACTAAACCCTAAAAATGGAAAAAGTACCCTAAAATCTAAAATTTTTATCACATGTCATCACGTATAAATAACATATATTATCACGTATAATTATTATATATCAATACGAAATATAAGAACACCTAGCAAAGTACATCCGGATACACCTAATAAATTGCTACATACCACCGTGTTAAACTAGTAAATACCTATATACGCAAATATCAATAGTCACTCATGTGATAACGATGCAAGAGTAGATACTCGTTCAAACTTGAAATTTCATTGACATCAAGAACTCATACACCGTTAGGTTAGCCCGTCCAGACAAAGAATATTATTTGTAGCATCTACCTGCGTGGCACATTGTGCCTGCCGTTTTCGATTTGGGCCACTACTTTAATGTGGACAGCAAAGTAAGAAGGAACCATAGCTAACAAAAGAAGGGTAAAATAGGAAGTACACGAGTAAGTTTCATTTTGTGGGAAACCGAATTGATAGTTTTAGAAGCCATAGATACTGAATTAAAATTACCAGAGACTATATGTTGGAATACAAGTATTAATATTTAGTAAATTGAATAATGAGAATAGTAAGAATAGTAAGAATATATAATTTAATTTGCATATGAGTTAAAATATTATGGTTCGGGGCCTTCGGGCAATTTATTAGGTGCACTTGGGTGTACCTCGTTAGATTCACTTGTAGAAATGTGTTATCATTCAGTTATACGTGATGATATATGATAGTTATACGTGATGATATGTGACAAAATTCTAGAGTATATGTTTAATTTTCCATTTTAGGGTTTAGTTTTGCATTTATAGGGTTTAATCTTCCATTTTAAAGTTCAGTTTTTCTTTTTTTAATTTAATTTTTCATTTAGGTTCCCGTTAAAAATCTATCATTATATCAGTTATATGTGATGATATGTGTTAGTTATATGTGATGATATGACAGTTATGTGATGATATTTAGGATTTAGAGTTCAATATTCAACTTTGGTGTTTAGTTTTTCATTTTAAGGTTTAGTCTTCCATTTTTAGGGTTTAATTTTTTATTTTAGGTTTATTTTTTCATTTTAGAAATTTAATTTTTTAGATTTAGACTATCAATTATTTGTGATGATATGTATCAGTTATATGTGATAATATGTATCAGTTATATGTGATGATATATGTCATTTATATGCAATGATAAATTAAATTATTGGGTGCACCTTGCAAGGTGCACTCAGGTGCATGGTATACTCTCTGGTGGCCTTAGGACAATAATAATATTACTAGAAAACATTGTAGGTGTTTTTATAAAATTTATTAAAATAATATTAGTTTAACACATGTGCATACACGTGATTATCAAAAGAAAATATCAAGTTAAATCTAAAAAATTTAAAGAATGTATTTTCAACCCAAACTATTTACATGTCTGATCCAAACTTTTGTGCACCCCTTTTCAATAAATTAATTTAAAAGCACGTTAGTTTGCTTGCAAGAGTACGAGGTAACTATAGGGTGATAAGTTTGACTCGAGTCGTATCTCTCGAGTAAACAACTGTTCGGTCTTTCGCATATTTTTCTCAATTTACGAATTAAAGTAAAATACATGTACAATTGGGGTTTTAAAAGAGATTGAGTTGATCATTATAACCTAAGCAATAATTAAACTAAAGCTATTTAAACTAATTATTCTAACTAAATTATCAACTACGAGCAATAATTAAACTATCAATGATACGCAACCATAAATTAAACTTAATTAACAAATCTAAGATCATAATCATAAGAAATTACCACTAAACAACGAATCATAAGAATCTAAGATTAACGAATAACTAAGCATAAATCGATCGCATAAATAAACTAAATTAACCAATATCCAAGCATAAGAACGATTAAGCTAATTAAACTAGTCTAGCATTAACAACGAAATTAACTAAGTAATTAACTAAGAAATAATCTAAGAGTTTAGAGTACTTATTGTAACTAATGAAAGCGGTAAAAAGCTCCAGCTATTCCGGAGTTTGAACGTTGATCTTGGGCGAAGATTGAATCCTGAACTCGAATTCGATGTTTTGGACGCGTTGTTCTTCGATCCTTGATCTCCGTCTTCAAATCTCGTTATGAGATGTGGAATTATTGATATCGTACGCTATGGAACCCTAGATGGTCGTGTCTCTGGTGTCTCTCCTCTTGAAAATCCGAAATATAGAGGGTTTATATAGATATTACAAGTCTTGGCGTACAAGACACCCTAAAATCCGAATTCTGGGCCGTCGCGTCGATGGTGCGTCGACGTAGCGTCGACTGACGCGCGCTGGTGCTCGGCGTTGGTGCTGCCTGGGCGTGCGCGTCGGCTGGGCGGGTGCATCGACTGACGCGGTCATGGATCGACGCTTTAGCAAGTTGCGTCGACGCTTCGTTGGTCGACGTGTCTTTAATCGATGCTTCAGCAAGTTGCGTCGACGGTGCATCGACTGACGTCCCTTCGGTCGACGCTTCAGAACGTGGCGTCGGCAGTGCGTCGGCCTTACGTCGACTGACGCGGGTCATGGCTCGCGTCGACGGTCGCGTCAGTCGACGCGACAGAGCGTCTATCTCCGTCTCTCGATCTTTTACTACTCATTTAGCCGGAAAGCTCGTTCTCCCATTCTTGAACATCGAACTTCATCTATTACGCGCTGAACTCTTCCGATTACTTAGCTGTAAGGTGAAAACAACGAAACATCACCTATTTGCATCAATGGTAAAATAAGTCAGAACTATAAAAATACGGAATTATGCTTTAATCGTCCAACTTATACCAAAAACAAATAGAAAAACGTACTAAAAAGCTAATAAAAATAAGGACAAATCTACCCTAATCAACTACCCCAAGCTTTATTGGTTTGTTCGTCCTCGAACAAACGATAATTTCAAAGTATAACTAGAATGAAAATTAGTTCAAGCAAAGAGTCATGCTATGCTACATACATAATTTTGAAGATATAGGTACAAATCACGCAACGTCAAACACTTGACCATTATTACATCGTCGCTTCAAAATAAAATCATGCATCCTCACGAAGGATAATATATATAAGTATGATCAATAGCACTCAAGCATTTTCTGCATGGGACGTGTATACACTCAAATCATACAATTATAAGTACAGTAAATAAGCACAGAAAATCAATCTCTTTTCAATCGCAAATTAAGTGTGCTGTCAAAACTAAGAATCAGAAAAGGTCTTTACGGGTTATAGTGTAAGGCTCTTTGGACGGGTGTGGAATATATAAGTCGTGTGGCTAATCTCTCACTCAACCTAATCTAATCGAGAAGCAAATTTCTTCACCTCGCTCAAAAATAAAAACCTCACTTAACACTCATAACGTAGCCTTTCAAATAGGTTATTCCTCAACTCAAAAACTCGTAAACTGACTGAAAGCTCAAACCACTTAAGTACAATTGAAGCTTATAGCATGCTTCTTACACAACTCTTCGCCTCTTAAACATAAGGCTTCATAAAATAAATAATAAAATTTCAAGCCTTTATAAACGCGTAGGCAATTACTAACACAAGACCCACCATCTTCCTTATCATTTTTTTTTATTTTTCCCCCGTTTATTCTTTTTATGGGGTTTCTCTTTTTTTATTATTTTATTATTATTTTTTTAGATGGTGGTCCTCACTCACAAAATAATAAATTCCTAAAAATAATTCCAAGACTGAAATAACCAATAAAATACGAACTCCTACCCCACGCTTTTAATGGGTTGTAGGGGTCGTCTCAATAACACTCATGGCTATAGGCATGGATATTTTGCTATGATTGGCTCATTCGTACTTCATAGTGGCTAAAAATATATGGATATGACCGAAATAGGGTTTTATATGCACCTTAACTTCATTTTCAAAGTCAACTACACACAGCGGTATCAAAGAGATATCAAGACTGAAACTTATTCACGTACATGCAATGATGATAAACACTCAGGCTACTCGCTGGCTTTTTGCATGAAAATTTTTGAATTGACGCTGCCTTTAAGGTTTTGTGAAATCAATTTCGTCCAAGTACCATTTTACAATATATAAATAATAATTTTGAAAAATTATGCACTTATGCACGCTCAAAGACGAAAACAAATAATCATACTTAGTCAACTTCGACAGGCATGCCATACAAACACAATTAAGCGTAGAAATAGCAATTAATCACGTTTAAGCATATAATTATTACAGGCCAAGTATCAAATAAAATTACACAATTAATCAATACAAATCACACTCGACCACCCCCTCTCTAAAAATCCCGGCAATCTCCTGATTGCCTCAAATACATCCAAAAATCAAAAAGAGGAAGGAAAAAAAAAATCCCCCTCTCTACTCGTGATTTGTGTAATTGGCCACTTTTTCAACGTGCGCGATATGAATTGCTCTAAAAGAAAAATAAAACAAGCAAAAACAAAGAAAATAACAATATTTTTGGATTTTATATTTTCCATTTTTTCTTATTTTTTTTTAAAATAAAGCATAAATAAAAATAAAGATACGAGATTTAGAACTCACGGGACTCATCGTCCTCGTTGGGGTTCTCGTCGACATCCATGCTAGGTGTGGGGTATGTCACCTCAAATCGCTCCTCGAGCTTCGAAATGCGAGCTCGCATCTTCTTCAAACTCCGACGTTTTTGGTCGTGGTTCGCATCAATCTTCTCGTCGATGATTTGGAGCTTATCGAACATCTTCACTTGAAATGCCCGATTTTCTTCGAAAAGTTGGCTCCAATCGGGACTCGGGCCCGAAGTAGAACGACGGGCTTGTTCCATATCCGCGTCGCCATCGTCGTCGTCATCGTGTAGTCGAGACGAAGATCCGACTCTAGTCGATGACCTCACTCGGGGTGCCGGTGCACGCGTAAGAGGTAGTGAAGTGGTCCCGAGTGGACTAAGTCCATTTTTGGCCGGATCGAACCCGAAGTGACGGGCGAGGCCGGTAACGTATGGGGCAAATGAGAGAAGTGGCGACTTGCTTCCCGGAGTACCCTTAGTGACGTTGTAAAGTCCTAGCAAAATTAGCGGGTTCAACCGGACTTGACGACCATCAACGAGGCATTGTAGAACATAAAGCTCGGCTTTGGTAGCGTAGGTGGCTTCGTTCTTGCATAAAATAATGTGCCCGAGGATCTTGTAGGCAACATAAAGGGCGTCGTCTTGAATTTTTGAGCAAGGAAAACGCTTGCAATCGCCCGTATTTCCCCCGGTGATCATCCCCCCAAAAGAGGCTAAATCGAAGCCTTGAACTCCAACCGGGTGGTCCCCTACGGTCGGAAAACTGAAAATGTGGCCAAAAATCTCCTCGTCTACACTAACGTCATTCCCTCCTAGTCGACAAGTGAAAGTCTCGTCGTTCCGGATTGCCAAAGTGGAGAAAAAATCGAGCATAAGATCTCTAAATTCGGGAAGGTGCTTTTGGGCGAAGTACCCACAACCAAGGCCATCTACATAATGCGAAAGATCGGTGTGGTGTTCCGACCCATTCGAGGCCTCATCCGCAAGTCCTTGGACGTTCAAAATCATATGGGTAGCGAAACCCCACTTGCGAATATTCTTGAACATGTCCCCTTCCTTTTTGTCAAAAATCGGGAATGGTGCTCCATATTTTCCCGAGATATCCTTACGTTTACACGCTCGAGACATTATCAAACAATACGAAAGCGAACGGGAATGATAATTCTTGAAAAATAAAACTTTTTGTTCTTTGGGGAATTTTGTCGAACACTTGGCGTGCGTGTTCAACCAACTAAAAACTCAAACAATCCTTGCACCAAAAACTGCCCAACACAACCAAACAATTATAATAAAGGTCCCAAGATAAGTATAAGCGAAGTACCTCAACGATAGTAGCTCAAATTTCGCGCGTTTCCGGAAAATTGCCCAAATTTTGCTTCAACCCTTGTAGCCCATTTTGGAGAAAGTGGATTGTATATTAGGTGGTTGATGAATTTCTGGGTAATGTGGTATGTGTGAGGTGAATTGTTGTGGAATGGTGCTGGGAGATGTAAGAAATCGAGGGAATAAAATTGATGAAAGAGAGAAAAACTTGAAGTATGGGAACGAAAGTGAAGGAAAAAGGGAGGGTTTTCTGGATTTTAAGTTGTTTTTTTCTGGGTTTTCCGCGGGTCAAAACGTCATGGCTCGGGTCGGTGGGTCAAGATCCGAATTTAAACGCGTTCT
>BMAC01000038.1:322910-338705 GCA_014905375.1 Phtheirospermum japonicum
CATGATCTTATATATATATATATATATATATATATATATATATATATATATATATATGATTAGTTGAGTGATTCTTAATATAATCGACTTGTCCTACTCAAGGAGGATCTTAATAAAAAATAGGGGCAATTGCCAAATACTACATAGGAAAAAATATTTTTGTCAAATACTATGACTAATTATACAAAATGTCAAATAGTCCAACTACAAATATACAGTAAGAAATTCTGGGCAGAAAAAAAAAAAAAAATGCCGAAAATAAATTCCGGTAGCCGGAAAATATTTTCAAATGATCAGGAAAAAAAATGTGACCGAAAAAAAATTTCCGGCGGCCGATGGCCTAACTTTATATTTGGCTGGGCAAAAAAAAAAAAAAAAAATCTCGTCGGAAAATTTTCGGACATATAGTAAGAACTATTTTTTGGACATTAAGTAAAAAATATTTGGACATTTAGTAAGAAATGTTTGCATATATAGTAAGAAATACATACATATAGTAAAAAATCCAGACATATAGTAAGAAAAATATTTGGGTTGAAAAAAAACTGACTGCACTGACTCCATGGACATGTAGTAAGAAATTCGGAAGACATACAGTAAGAAATTTTGAGCAGAAAAAAAAAAAACGCCGAAAATAAATACCGGCAGTCGGAAAATATTTTCAAATGATTAGGAAAAAAAAAATGTGATCAAAAAAAAATTCCGGCGACCGGAAAATTTTTTGGTCGGCCGGCGGCGGCCGACGGCTAACTTTATATTTGTTGGGCAAAAAAAAAAAATCTCGATGGAAAATTTTCCGGTGGCGGTAGGTGGTGGTGTATTGTTATTATTATTATTAGCTATTTTAATAGTAAGGGTATTGTGGTATATTCATATCACATTTTTGGACTATTTGGTAAAAAGTAGGTACTATTTGACTTAAATTTGGATGAAGGACTAATTGACAAATGGACCTCCACCTGGGGTACTATTTGACAATTTCCTCCAAATCTCAACGCCGCCTTCTGGTTTATTTTGATCAACAAAGAAAATAATTAAAAAAAATAAAAAATCAAGCCAATCAAATGAAGATCCAATGTGATGTATGTGACAAAGACGAAGCATCAGTGTTCTGCGTCGCCGACGAGGCCGCCCTCTGTGCTGCCTGTGACCACTGCGTCCACCATGCCAACAAGCTCGCCGGGAAATATCAGCGCTTCTCTCTCCACCACCCCCTTCCCCAAACAAGCCCTTCTCTGCGACGTATGTCAGGTACTAAAGCTCTACCCCCATTATGGCCCACAACCTGTTCGATAAAATTCCCCTTTCCCCATACTATTACAATTTCTAACTAATTCCTTTGTTTTAACTGGTGTAGGATAAAAGTGCTTTCTTATTTTGCCAGCAAGACAAGGCGATTTTGTGCAAAGAGTGTGATTTTCAAATACACAAGGCAAACGAACACAATAAAAACCACACCAGATTTTTCCTCACAGGTGTAAAGCTCTCTTCAACCGTGGCCCTTTATTTAGACTAAAAGTCATCGGATAATGTTCCAAGTATCAAGCCCCAAGACTCGAGATTTAAGCCTGTTCTTGTTTCCCAAACCAATAGTACACCCCCCATTAAGAGGAGTACAACCGCTCCAAGCTCTGGCGCAGCTGCACTAGTACCTTGTGATAATTTGCAAAAAAATTTGCGCGTGTTGTCATCTGATTCAATTGTGATGTGTTTGTTCACACGTAAGTGTCAGTTTATGCACGTTATTATGTTCTCTTGTGCACGTCCGTACAGTATTAGAATGGTGTTTGCACGTGTTACAATTAAAAAAATTTCTGCGTGTTGTCGTCTGATGCAAACATGATTTGTTTGTGCACAATTAAGTGTCAGTTTGTTCATGTTAATGTGTTCCCTTGTACACGTCCGTGCAGTAGCAAAATGGTGTTTGAACGTGTTATAATTAAAAAAATCCCTGCGTGTTGTCGTCTGATTCAAGTGTGATGTGTTTGTGCACACGTAAGTGTTAGTTTGTGCACGTTATTGTGTTACCTTGTGCACGTCCGTGCAGTAGCAGAATGGTGTTTGCACGTGTTACAATTAAAAAAATCTCTGGGTTATGTCGTCTGATGTGCTTGTCATCTAATGCAAGCATGATTTGTTTGTGCACAATTAAGTGCCAGTTTGTGCACGTTATTGTGTTCCCTTGTGCACGTCCGTGCAGTAGCAGAATTGTGTTTGCACGTGTTACAATTAAAAAAATCTCTGCGTGTTGTCGTCTGATGCAAGCATAATTTGTTTATGCACAATTAAGTGTTAGTTTGTGCACATTAATGTGTTCCCTTGTGCACGTCCTTGCAGTATCAGAATGGTGTTTGCACGTGTTACAATTAAAAAAATCGTTGCATGTTGTCGTCTGATGTGCTTGTCGTCTAATGCAAGCATGATTTGTTTGTGCCCAATTAAGTGTTAGTTTGTGCACGTTAATGTGTTCCTTTGTGCACGTCCGTGCAGAATGGTGTTTTGCACGTGTTATGAAGTCTTCAATAAATTTTTTTTGTCGTATTATATGTGGCATGTACTGTTTTGTTCACTGATTCAATGCGAGATTTTGCAGGTGATGTTGAATGTTCTTCCCACAATTGTGAGCCTGTTCGACAAATTATGGTCATGACACCTAGCTCTACAAACATAAATGTGTAAAAAAAAAAGGAGCAATTGGCAGAGTTCAAGACCCTTCATATTATTTTCTTATTTTTATTACTCTTAATTTTGCGACGTAGGTTGTGCACAAACAAATATAATTTTTTGCACAATCAATCAATCAATTTTGCACAATAGTGCAATAATTTATGCACAGTGGTATTTTATAAATTCCTATTTTAGGTGATGGTCTTTTGGGCTTTTCGTACAAATTAATTTGACTATAGTTTTGTCTAAGATTCAGAAATAAGACATTTTTGGCGTTTTCTTTCTCTATTTGCTTGTTATCTTGTATTTAAARATGTTTACATATTTCCTTATCGTACATCGACAATGCTTAATTTGGGTCTAATAACAAGTCCAACCCGACAATCGGATTGTAATGATATCATTTACACAAGTAATGCAATAACACATGTCCAACCAAAAGTGCAACCATCGAAGTTAAAAACATGAAAACTTAAATATTTGTCTTTCCCTCACCAGGACCATTATTAAAAATTTTAAATATGCAAAACACAGCTTTTTTGAGTCGCAAAAAATTTCTTCTACTTATGAACAAACAGAACAACAAAAAATAGACTTCAAAACATAATAAACATTATGTTCCAGTTTCTTTTACTTAGACAAGAGTTCTTATACAAGAAATGAGACATCAAATAATAAAAAATAAAATAAGCATTACATTCCAGTCTTTTCTACTAAAACAAGTATTTCTACAGATGTCAAACAAAAAATAAAATTCATCGCCATGGAGATCACTTCTTCAATTCAGCCTTTCGTTCTAGTTTCTTTGCCTTGTAAACTGGGAGATACTGTTTCGCAATTTTCATGTTTACATCCTTCAAATCATTTATCTCTGCGCATGCCAAGGTGTGACAATACTTCTTACGGATACAATCTACCTGTTTTTTTTTATCTCCACTTCTAATTCCACACACCCAATTGGCCTTCAATCCAGCCCCCACATATGTCTAATATAGACAAACATTTAGATACAAATATACATTAGCTATAAAAAAAAGTGAATGTATTGCACATTAGTTCTACTACGTGCACATTAGTTCACACAAGCGTGCACATTATTTTATAACTACATGCACAAATAGCCACTATATACATGCACATCAAATTGCACATTATTTCATACACTTGTGCACATTAGTTCATAACTACATGCACAACTAGCCTATATATTTAAAACAATTAAAATAATACATGCACAACAAATTGCACATTAGTTCATATGCGCATGCACATTAGTTCATAACTACATGCACAAAATAGCCTCTATATACAAAACAATTAAAAAATACATGCACATCTGCACATTAGTTAATACACTCGTGCACACTAGTTCATAACTACATGCACAACTAGCCACTATATACAAAACTATTAAAATAATACATGCACATCAAATTGCACATTAGTTCATACGCGCATGCACATTAGTTCATAACTACATGCACAAAATAGCCTCTCTATATAAAATAGCCACATCAAATACTTGTACAGACTCCCTGTTTCCAGCCTCCTTGTTTCCAGCATTCTTATTTCCAGTACTTCTACACCTCTGCTCCTCGTTCATTCTTTTTTCAGGAGCATCCATCGTTTAATGATTTTTCAGCACCTCGAATATACATACGCTTGCTGACACTTCTCGTACCACTTCCTGGAATTGTTCTTTTTTCATATTGTTAATGTTGATAAAATGGTTTAGAACATGTTGCAGTTGATTTCTTTTGGCATTGTGATTTTTCTAGACTTGTAACAATTGTGGGTACTAGATGGGCTAACCGAGTTCAATCAAATTTAAATTTCTCATGAACATTTTAAATCTATACATACGGCCCTTTCCTCTGCTTAGTCTTTTTGCCAGCCCTCAATTTATCATCTCTTATCACTGAAATGCAGAGACACAAGGCTGGTGTATTACTTAATTCTAAACGTATAACATTTGTGTCGTACAATCTTTATGATATTATCTTCCACAATAATATGCATACAAGAGATTTAGTGTCTCATATTCAATAAAAAAGTTCAGACAAGTAAAATTAGTATTTAAAGTAATGTGCAGATCACACTTAATCCAACACCCATATGCCACATTAATTCTAAATCCAAAAATATCAAATTCAAGAAAAAAAATAAAAATAAAAAATACATTTACAGATCGAACTAAATTAGAAAATCGCCAACAATAAAAACTTGCACTTAATAATGGAATAATAGACTTACGCGCTTGAGAGCTTTGAGAACGTCTGCCATGGCAACTTTTTTCCTTCTTGCAATTTGCACTGCCTTCTCAGCCTATGTTATCTCCCTTTAGAATTTCTCCAATTCCCGGTCAGAAATATCAGCTCCGACCAGCTGCCGCCGCCGCCGCCGATCAAAATCTCCCTTAAGTTCTCTGCCAACGCAAAAAAAGCCCCTTTAAAGCCCTTGATTCCCTTTCTCCAATTTCATGGCTAATCGTAAGATTCAAGGAACGGGATACGCGGCGGGAAAGAAATTACAAAACAACAACAGCAAGATCAATCCCTCTTCTGTTTTCACTCGTTCGTTGACGGTCAATTCGTCGTCGGCAGCGGCAAACAACCCGCTGTACAACCTCTACACCACCCGGCGTTCCAACGAAATGGCTCGGTCAAGGGTTTGCACGACTACTCATTTGGCTCCGTGGTCTCCGCCGAAAATCCAAAGAACCTTCTAGGATTGCCAAAGTAGAAGGCTGATTCTCCGAGGGTTTCGCGTAAATTTTGATGAGAGGGACATTTCAATGGATGTGGCATATAGAAAGGAATTACAGAAATGCCACCAGATTTTTTAATAAAAGGCATTAAAACTTGTGGACATGATTCATTCTCATTTCTCACCTAAGGATCCATTCTCACATGATCCTATAGCTCTCTCTATATATATATGTGATTAGTGAGTGATCTTAATATGATCGACTTGTCCTACTCAAGGAGGATCTTAATAAAAAATAAATGAGTATGAGTAATCCATTTCGTATCGTTTCTATATTTTATATGCATAGGTCAAGTAAGCTATATAAAAGAGTATAATTGAAAAACTGGGAATGACAATTATGCCCTTTCCTTAAACTAAACCCCGCGCCAAGACTTGGCTAGTATCATAACATCAAAGTCAAAGACAACGCACACGACAGTTGTAGTAAACGGCAATCATACACGTGGTACTTGAATACATAAATCTCATATTTAATTTGTTCTTCCAAATTGGACACTATCTACCAATCTAACAAGAATAATTTAATGAATAAAGGTTTATGGATCAATAGGTCTCATTGTGTGAAGTCTCAAGAAGGTTGAAGAAGCAAAACGAGGATAGAAATCATGATTAAACAAATGGTTTTCATTCTAATAAGTTAATTAAACACTACATCCAATTCACACTAAAAGTTGTTTTGATTAATCAAAATCTTGGAAAAGTGTGACATTTAGAAAATTTCTAGGTTAATTACAGCGAAGGTTTTTCCTAAATTACGTTTATACCCATTAATTCATCTAGTCCAATAAATATATTTATATGATGCATCATTGCATTCCATTTCCCCACTAACATTAATTAATGGCTATATATTCTTAGATTGCTCTAATTTTTTGATGAGAAACCTCTCTTCCTATTATTAATGATATATGTATTAAATATTGAAGTATTAATAATAAAAGCTGACTATCTCACTGTATAAAATTAGATTCAAATAAGAAACATGTCCCTATATGTGAACTTAGGTCAATTATGAACCTTAAATATAATTAAATAGATGGATCAAACTTTTTGCGTATTTCTTTATTTAATTAAAAACAATAGAATTGTATAATAAAAGCACTATTGGTGTATATAACTGAAAATATTAATAAAATATTGTGATTGTATAATAAAAGTATTGCTGGTATACAATAAAATCACTAGTTCGCAGGTTCACATATAACGACATGATTCTCATTTGAAACCAACCCTATATATATATATATATNTATATATATGAGTAGTATATTCTTAGACTGCTCTCATTTTGGCGAGAAACTTCGATTCCTATTATTAGTAATATATGTATTAAATATTGATGTATTTAATATTAAAAGTTGACTCTCTCTCTCTCTCTCTCTCTCTCTCTATATATATATATATATATATATATATATATATATATATATATATATATATATATATAAAATTGCTTCTAACGAGAACACAGGGACAAATAATCTCCTCTAAGGGTTGCCATTATATGCGGGTTTTTTTTTAATTAAAAAAAAAAGAAATTTGCATGTAAATGAAAAGCTCAAACAACAGGTGTAAATCAGTCCATTGCAAATTATGGGAATCTCGCTCTAATAAATCCATAAATCTGGCAATTGAACTGTCACTTCCCAAACCACTATTTGGACTCAATCTCTCACAAAAACATTTTCACCATTAAAAAAAGGGATAATTCTCGATTAATCCAATAGGAAAATATTTATTCCCAAAAAATCCATTGAAAAGTATTGATTCCCATTTATTCAAACTAATACATAAAAGTACAATTTTTTCCTTACTAACCTGTTTTATTTTTAAAATTTTATTTTCTCCAAACTTAACTCAAATAAGATTCATATTAATTTCATACTACCATGTTAATCCTGTTTTATTTCTCAATTTTTATTTTTTCCCAAATTTAACTCAAATAAGATTCATATTAATTTCATAGTACCGTGTTAATCGTCGGACTCCAATCGAATTTCATACTACATTCATAAAAATATCATACTACGTTGTGAAAATCTATCGAATTCCATACTATATTTATAAAACTTCATACTACGTTGTGGAATTCCAATTCATAATATCGAATTCCATACTACATTCATAAAAACTTTATACTACGTTGTGGAATTCCAATTCATAAAATTCTAATACATACTACGAATTCCATACTATATTTATAAAATTTCATACTACGTTTTGGAATTCCAATTCATAACATTCCAATTTCAATCTCATACCACATTCACAAAATTTCATACTACGAATTCCATACTACATTCATAAGAACTACATATTCATAAAATTTCATATTACATTCATATATATATATTCAAATATGAATTAGGATTGAGTTTAAAATAGATAATCATTAAAGGCCGCTTGAATTATGATTGTTGGCCATGTGCAGAATTAATGTTTTGACTGAAGATACATAAGGAAGGAAGTCAAAATGGGAATATAATTTGAATTTTACCAAAACACGGTAATGTTTAAAACCATAAAAGATGGTAAGTATTATACTAACATGAATTATTCTTGTTGATTGAGTCTTGAATTTCCTTGGATGGAATTCCATACAAAATGGTAATTCTTATTAGACATGTGCAGAATTAATGTTTTATAGTACCGTCTTTATTCCTTTGGTTTTAGGGGTATTAAAGACTATTTAAGTTGTAAGTTTGGTTTTAATGGTAAGTATTTGGTCTAAATGGGATGAAAAGATTCGGAGTGATTATATGAGAATACATTTGTATATATGTGTATTGGATGGGAATTATCCCTTAAAAAAACTACTTTAAACTCCCAAAAATCGCAAATAGTAAGAGGAATTGAATGAATCTTAATGCTTCTAGATGGGAAACAATTAGAGAAGGGCAAAAGGTATCATGCGAAACGCAACTCATGCAACAAAAGGTACAAAACCAAACTCAAATGTGAATAATTTTTGAATTTTTTCAATTAAAACTTCAAATTCTGAGTAATTAAAATCTGGTATACTAGCGTGCCTTTAATATTTTGTTTTACAGAACAATCATTAAATTTAAGAAAAAGAGTGAAAAATTAATTAGCAGTTAAAATTCAAATGTATTCAAGCCCTAATATTCCCACCAGTCTAATGTATGGATGAATATGATTTCTGCAAAGTGTTTTTGAAAGTATTTCTGAAACTTCGAAAATGGCAGATTTAAACTTGTAGATGTTTTCAAGTTACAACTGTAGCACTTTAATAGATTTATGAAATTTTTGTGTGCATTTGACTTGAATATGTATGTGTTTTATATAATATGTTTTTCAATGATTTCAGAAAATTAATGTGCTGCTTTGTAACATGGTCCTTAAGTGCATTTAAATCACAACTGCATTGCTTTGAGGAGTATATAACAATATTGTGGACCTTATATTCGTGAATGTTGTTATATAATACATGTTTCTTGGAAAAATGAACGTGTTTCTGAAGAACTGGGGAAGTGCTTTCTTCTGTATAAAAATATATTGCGTGTGAATATGTTTACGTCTTAGATTTTGAGAAATAAAGGAGCTTCTTAAGACTTGCAGTTTTGCTTTCACCTGTATGTGTAAAAGTGCTTTGAACGTTTAAAGTGGATGCTGCCCCAACTTAATTAAAGTACTTTGAATGTTTAGACAAATTGCATATGAATCAACGTTACACTGTTCTGTGAGCATTATACAGTGTAAGTTATTGGTGCTTTGTTGATAATAACTATGCGCTTTTGAAATATCTTTAAAATCCTTACTTTGTTAGAGTAGTTTTAAATATGCTCATGTGTGCTAGACTTAAGTGCTTTTTAGTGAGATTGAAGATGTTGTCGGTGGTAGCCTTGTTGTAATGACCATCGGTGTCATGATCGATACGAAATCAATTCAATTTTTCTATGTTGATTGGAACCTATGGATTGATATTTTATGGATTAAAGGGTGACTGACAATAGGAAAAAGGGAAATTCCGGTGAGAATCGACCAAAAGTTCACAAACCGCGGCGAATATTACACAAATTCTTTTCATGTCTAGATGAGAGACAAACAAAGGAAAAGCAAGAAGTCACAAGCGAAACACTTTTCATAGAGCAAAAGGTACGAATTCAAGCTAAAATCTGGACTGATTTTCAAAATAAAATTTATATCCCTAAATCCTAATTAAATCTCAGCAAATGAAATCTTCATAAGCGTTATACCTTAATATTTCATTTTGAACAATAATCATTTAATTCCTGATTAAAATCTATATGCCAAAAAAAAATGACAATAATATTTAGGTTTTTGAATTGTTCAGGCTGTGATAATTAAAATTTTTGAGGCTACCCCTCTTCTCGAAAGCTTCGCGGGGACTATTTTACAAAGATGGACGACCGACAAGTCGGACTCACAGTTTTTGAGGAAAAGTGTTGTTTTATGTAATTTGAAGTGATGTATTGTACATTTTTATACGTTGTTTTTGTGTTTTGTATGCATCTACCTAAGCATGTGTAAATTCCTTCATTTATGCATTACCCTATTTTATAATATCGAATTTAGATATTAAAGTTCTTCGAATTCAATATTGCAGTGCTGTGATTGGTGTTTTACAATATTATGACCCGTGTATAGTTGATGAAGGTGACTTTATATATATAAAGAATTGCAAGAAAATAAAAGTACACCATTTTCTATCCACTTCGAGTCGAAACCAATCGCCAGACCCAAGAGGTATTGGGAGAGGAAGCATGAAGAGTAGTTTTTTAGTGGTGTTGAAATAAGAAAAGTGGGTTCATGGCTTGGTATTATCGGAATTCAATTCAAATGTAAGAATCAAGGGGTTTTTAGCTTTGTTGAAATTAAAGGAAAACAAAAATAAACGAAATTAAAGCAAGTAAAGTAAGTAAAATGAAAGTAAATGCAAGTATTTTGTAAGCCTCGTGCAAATGCGTAATGGAAAAAGCAAGCAAGGATCAAAACAAGCAACAAAAAGCAAAGTTTCACTAAGTACAAGTATGAAAGCCTAAAGTACTATTATGCATGCATGAACATGAAAACTTTAATAATGCAAATTAGCAAAAATCAAAAGTATCAATGGAAAGAGCAACAAAAGTTGACGTGAAAATTAAAAACTTTACGAGAAATAACTAGAAACGAAGAGTGAATCTAGGATTCAACATAGAACTATGCATGTAAATAAAAACCAAAATAAAGCATATGAAATACTCAAAATTAAAATGATCAAGGACCCGATCTATGATCTTGGTGTGTCACTCACCTAGATTCCATAGCTAAATCACAAAATCTAACAATACATCTAAGAGCTAAGGAAAAATGCGTATATTGAAGAACAAGCATGAATTTGAAGAACAAGGAAGAAAATAAAGGAAAACTTACTTGAATTGAAAAGAGATTCCAAAAGCTTGAATGAAATTACAAATCAAAATAAAATCCGAGTGATGACTTGAATTCTTTTTAGGCTTACAAACCCAAGGAAGAACTTGAAGTTAAACCTAAGATATATAGAGAGAAATTAAATCTAAAAGCCTAGAGAAAATAAATCCCAAGCGCATGCAAGAGTTAGGAGGAGAGTGGATGCCTTTGTTGGTGAAAGATGTGGGGTTTATATAGTTGTTTTTAGGGGTAAAACCGTGAAAATGCCAAAAATCCCAAAAGTCTCTGCGTCGCAGTCGATTGACTGCCCTGGTTCCAAGTGATTTGGCTACTGCCCAGCAGTCGACTCGGAAAAACCTGGCATCAGTCAACATTGAAACCCACAAACCAATTAACAAAACACAATACAAAATTACAATTTGCAATTTCTCACATACCATTTTTTAAAATAATAATTAAGTAAAAACTACAAAACCCATAAACAAATTAACAAAACACAATCTCCAAAAAAATACAAAGACTATCTCAAAGTAGTGGAGAAATTGGATGTGTTAACACAACTGATCAGAATTTTAGTATACACTGAAGATTCTACCAATTTCTTTGACAAAAATTCAAATCCAGCTTTGAAAATTGAAACCCTCAGCATGAAACCTTCAACGCCGCCACGCCCATGGGTGTTTGATCGAAAAAAGAAGAAGGCAATTTCAACAACCACCACTGCGATCGGAACCCCACTGATGGAGACATCCTCAATGGAGAGCTTGAATGCCATCATTGATCCAGATTGCAGATCTGGGCTATCGTGTACCCTCGCAATGTTGTATACCCAAAAAATCAAACAACTTGGCCTCGGCATCGAAACAGTAGCGGGCTTCAGCAAACGACTGGTATGGTGGAAACAGGGGAAGCTATGGTGATAGGAGAGGTTTGAGGGAGGATGTGAATTTTCATGGATGGGAATGGGGATAGAAGGATCTCATGTTGTAAAGTATATCAATCGTGATTTGTGGGGAGAAAATAATTTCCAAGAAATACAAAGACTATCGTACCCCTTTATACTTGAATTCCACTCTAAATTATCAATAAATTATGGTCGTTGATCTGATTTAATTAGTGGTATGGATTAGTCTCTAGGTTCACAAATAAGGGTGTGGTTCTCATTTGAACCTAATCATATATATATATATATGATTAGGTTCAAATGAGAACCACACCCTTATATGTGAACCTAAGGCCAATTATGGACCTTAAATCTAATTAAATGAATGGATCAGATTTTTTGTATTTTTTCTTATTTGATTAAAAGCACTAAGATTATATAATAAAATCATTGATGTTGTATACAACTGATATGCTATGAAAGCATTGTGTTTATATAATAAAAGTACTAGTTCTCCAATTTCGCAAACAAGAGAGAGTTCTCATTGGAACCAACATCTATATATATGTGTGTGTGTGTGTGTGTGCGTGTGTGTGTGTGTGTATATATATATATATATATATATATATATATATATATATATATTATATGTACATATGTATTTGTGTGCTAATTATCACACATAGTTTATATATATCTTACTTTTTTAACCACCAATCAACAATATTAATATATATAGTATAAATATAAATTATATTATATTGTATAATGGATTTTACGTACACACACACGAAAATTTGTATAATATTATTTTCATATAAATATATTTTAATAGTGAATTTATATATATATATATATATATATATATATATATAGAGAGAGAGAGAGAGAGAGAGAGAGAGAGAGAGAGAGAGACTATTTTTTAAAACTTATTTATAAATTGATATTATTTTACTTTAATTAATATTCATGAAATTTGCTTCATATAAATATATAATTTAGTGAATATGTAATTGGTATTGACCATAAATCAATTAACATATGTCAAGGTATTTAATATCTTGTGCCGTCAAAATAAATTTGAGTATTGATTCTTAACAATCAATATTCTCAATTACCATTTATTTAGAATAGGAATGTTTCAAACCCTTTGATTGCTGACCATTATATCGATAAACTATCATTGATAAAATCGTTATATTGTCTATAATACTAAGATTAATGACAAGATTTTGTGTTAGGCAAGATTAACAAGTCATGATCCGTTAGGCTATCTGACCCGATATTATAATGTATTAATTTTTTTAATGTGATGTATTGGTTTTTGTACTGTAAAGTATTAGTTTTTCATAAATCTCTGATCCGTGCTATGATGTAATGATTTTTGTACTGTAATATTTTTGTACTATGATGTATTGGTTTTTTATTATAATGTATTAATTTTTACACTATAATGTATTGATATAAAATTTTGGCCTAACGAATGATCCGTTAGTCCGGCCTAATAAGAGTGTTGCCCAATATTAATTAGTGGTTATAAATTTCTTTATTGTTGTCCAAGATATTATGCGAGTAGTTACTATAAATATCCCAATTCAAATGTATAACTATATAATGTTGGCTAAGGTATTACATTATTGTTTAGCCTACACTTACCTTAATTACCGCACATGGTCGTTATATAAAAATGAACAATTCTCCCCGAGGTTTCACGTACATGCACCTCATTATTTGAGAAAATCCAAGTAATCTCACGACACATCTCTAATGCAACAAACTTGACGAGAAACAACCTCTGAACATCTCAATTCTCCATAATTACTTCTTCTTTTCCTCCCTCTTCCTTACTTGGGAAATTCGAATAATTTGGGGACTTGTTGTTATTGATCACTACACTTATAAATCCACCATATATTACTAATTAAGCGTACACATATGATTTCCTGCTCCACGTGCCTCTCTGTCTGTTTTTCTTTTATTTATATATTTATTTTGCATGAGTTTTTTTTCTTTTTATCTCTCTTCTATTACCCCTGTAAAACAAAAGTATCACATCTAAAATATTTATTTGAGAAAAAAAATCTCCCCAGATTAAACAACTAAATAAATACTAAACAAAATCTATTCGAAAAAACACTCCAAATCAATAGATTTTTGATTCATCCTGATCTTATTACCTGAATCATTGTGAGTCTAATAAAATAGATGAGAGATGTTCTTACCTGAATAATTAGTTTTTATGAGACTCATAGTTGTAAGGTATTGGATAAAATCAATAATTTAAATCCACGTGGGAAGTTTTATAAAATATTGATTAGGAATTTCTACAAAAAAATTTCAAAGATTGGATGGACATTAGTGAAGATTTTACAAAAAATTATTTAATATATATATTTCAATAGTGAAGATTCTAGAAAAAAATATTTAATGTATATATTTCAACCGTATGACAATCAAAATTGTTTTTAACCTTCCATTAAGAGGAATAAAAATGTTCATTCTAAATAAATACCATCTCACACCTGATTGAAATAAATAATAAAGAAACCTATAATTTTCAATCCTCTCTCTTATTCCCAACATAAAAACAAAATTAACAAGAGATCAACAAGATTTATGATTAAAACACTCCCCTTCCCCTCTCCTATTTCCAAATAAATAAATTTCTTCTTCACAAATTTTAATTTATCCATATTCCAATATAAAAACAAGACTATCTAAAATACCTATTTGAATAAGGCAAATACTTAGGTGAGACCGGTCTCATATTATGAGACCATTATTTCCAATGTCCATTTATCCTATCCTTCTACAGCCCGACCCATTCATATATATATATATATATATATATAAACCTGCTGTCATTTTCCCAGCTCGCCTCTCCCCTCTCTTCTGGTTTCTCTTGCACCATCACCGACGTCCACCGTCATCCGGGCAGCCCCTGTCCTCCAGCGACGAAAAAAATAAAAATTATATTATTTGAATAATCTCGACTCTGTCATTCGAAATCTGAAATCAGATTTACGGCTCGATGTTCCGATCTTCGTAGATCTTAGGTCAAACTTTATGAATTAACTTTGACCTATGAAGATTTATTGAGCTAATTTCGGATTGGAAATCACCATTCAACTCCTCACGTTGCAATCTACGATTCCCCCAATTTATATTTTTAAATCGGTGCCGAAATCAGCACCGACGATGGTAGACTTTTTATTTTCTATTTTCTTTTTTTCTTTCATCTCTCTCTCTCTCTCTCAGCAGTTGTGATTTTGGGCTATAGTGTGCGTATTGATGTGTGTGCGCTTGTGGGTCGCCGGTGATGATGGTGTGTGCAGGTAATGAGATGTTTTCTAAATTTATTTGTATTAATGTGGCTTTTGAAAATGATTTTATCAATCTGCATATGGTATATGCAGATCTTGGATGGTTAGGTGTTGGAGTAGGTAGATGGGTGGGATTTTGAAGTTGCATTAAGAATTTAAAAGTATTACAAAATGATTTAAAAGTTTCACAAACTCATTTAAAAGTATTACAAATTGATATGATATTTTTGTACAAATATATTAAAAGTTATAGTAAAAATAGTTAAAGTATCACAAAGAGTTGTTCAAGTATCACAAAAAATAGTTAAAGTATCACATAATTTTGATATCTGATTTCTATAATTACACATATATATATTTTTAAAATAGATAATTCAAAGTATTACAAATGTAATTAAAAGTATTAAAAGTATTACAGAACACACTTATTTTTGTATCACAAAAGTAGTATGAATTTTTACAATATCTGATCAAGTATCATAAAATATATTAAAAGTATCAGGAAAGATATTAAAAGTATCACATAACACACTTATTTTTGTATCACAAAAGTAGTATGAGTTTTTACACTATCTGATCAAGTATCACAAAATATATTAAAAGTATCAGAAAAGGTATTAAAAGTATCACAGAATACACTTATTTGTGTATCACAAAAGTAGTATGATTTTTTACAATATCTGATCAAGTATCACAAAATATATTAAAAGTATCAGAAAAGATATTAGTAAGGTATGTCATATATAAGGATGTGTGGCTAAC
>BMAC01000038.1:339799-362374 GCA_014905375.1 Phtheirospermum japonicum
AAAGTATCACAGAACACACTTATTTTTGTATAATAAAAGTAGTAGAAGTTTTTACAAGATCTGATCAAGTATCACAAAATATATTAAAAAGTATCAGAAAAGATATTAAAAGTATCACAAAACACACTTATTTGTGTATCACAAAATAGTTGAGCCGAACTTTTGTATCCCTTTCAAAATTAAATTCCGTTAAAAAATACACGTCTACGTTTGAAAGGTTTTAAGTTCGCCCGCAAGAGAACGGGGTCACTTGTAGACTAGTGAGTTAACTCGGGTCGATCTCTCGAGGAATGGGGAATTGGATTTAACGATGTTTATTATACTACTATCACAATTCTATCTAAACACACGATCAAATGGGGTTTTGTAAATGTTTCAATTTCAATAACTTAAATAAAAAAACGAGTTCTTCTTGTCTCGAGGGTGTCAACCTCTCGACAAGTGATGAGAATAGTAAAAGATAAAAACCAAATAAGAGCTTTTCCTAATTGCACCAACGATTATAAACATGCTTTTGATTTATAATGCATCAACTATAATACCCTAATGTTCTAACAATTTCAGTAACCCATTAACACTAACGATTAGCAATATTTCGAAACACGAAAACAAATTATCAATTGATTATCCAAACAATTGTTCATTCCATAATCCCAAACACAATAGTATCAATTCCAAGCATTCAACACCTTAACTAAAGATCAACAAAGTATTATCTAATCAAGTTCCCAAAGTATTCAAAACAAATCCGGAATCAAACAACTATGAAAACATCAAAGCTACGAGTTCAGTTGCGGACAAACACAATCTATAACTCACTCAATCCGCCTTTTAACGCATAAAGCGTAATTTTTGTTCCTCATCTTTCCCAAATAACCATGTACCATTATTTCTAGTCTTTTATAGCTAATACTCCTTTCAATCCCAAAACCCGAATACTTGCTTAGCCAAGATGCTTTATTTTTATTTCCTAGATGCTCTTATGAACTAAAGCACCCTTATTATATATATATATATATATATATATATATATATATATATTTTAAATAGTATCCCACTAATTCTCACCCTGCAATTGTCATATCTCATTAACCAATGATAAATAAAACTCTCATCTCACAAACTTAAACGAAGTAAGAGCTACAATAATGCTCGTGGCTAACAAAGAGATGGAATAAAGGCTCAAGGGGGCTTATTAGGGATTTTTAGTGGTTTTTATTTCTGAATATAGCCGGAACGGGTTTTATATATGCCTATCGTCATTTCCAAAACCAAATATACACATGCGACTTTAGAGACTTCTCAAAACTCTTATCGAATCACAACATGAAATGTTGATAAACACACAAGGCTCCTTACTAGGGTTTTATTCAGACTTTTGAAAACAAGGTGATCGAGTTTTAAAAAGCTTCGCAAAATTGCTAACGACTAAGTGTTATTTTAAAATATATATAAGTAGGTTTTTGAAAACTTTTGCACTAAACAAGATCAAAAGACTCTTAAACCTTATACCACATAACACATGATTCCGACAGGCATGCCAATACAAACACGATTAAACAAGGGCAAATTTTCAACAAAAGTTGACATAATGGTTGACCAATTGTTAAGTTACGAATATGTGACTAAATTACTCAAAGGTGGTTTAACTTAAGCATGTATGGATTCTAAAATTCCGAAAATGGACAGTGGTGCAAAGTCCGATCGGTCAAGAATAGACTCCGATCGGTCAGGATTCCAGAAGGATTTGACCGATCGCTTAACCTTGATACACCGATCGGACTGCCAGTCTCCCCCCTGTTTTGAAAGATCAAGCAAACTCCCGGTTGCTAAAACATGAACATGAATATGGGGAGTTATGAAAAGTGCACAATACATCACATGCAATGAAATAACCAAGAGTAAAAATAGTCATCACCATGCAAACATAAAAGAAAATAATTTTACAAGAATCCGAATAAATATCAAATATCCTAGAAAGCGATAAAAAGAAGGATAGAGTGGTGATACAGCTGGGGCATGGGCCCGCCTATTGATCCATGCGTCCGAAGGTGGAGGTGGGTAGCGGTGCTCAAGACGGGAAAGGCGCTCGTCAATTTGAACGAGATACTGATGATTAGACTCGACGCTTCCGGATAATCAGGTAAGATGCTGAGAAGTTTCCGCCCAGATGTTGCCCAAATTTGTTAACGTACTCCGGAAGTAACGAGCCTCCTCTCGAGCTTCCTCCCTCGTTGCCCAGGCATCTTGTCGAGCATTTCTCGCATGCTCCTCCTGGTAGATGCGTAACTCTCCCATTTGAGCCATCATACGTGCTTGGAAGTCCTGTTGCTGCTGCCACTGCTCGTTCGAGAAATACACACCATCCACATAATCATCATAAGCATAAGATTGGGAACCGGTGTTCCCATTTCCTCCATTCCCCTTGTCTTCCTCATCCTCGACCTCTTCAGTGTCCCCATCGTTTTCATTGTCCTCGCTTTCCTCCTCGGTGTCGTCAACATCGGAGTCCTCGACCATCTTGGCCTGCGCTTTATTACCGGTTGTTATGAACGTCGGAATCACGATGTTCCGCCTATTGCTCATTCGGCTTTCGACCATCATACCCACGCTTGGGTATATGATGTCATCGTCATAAGGGTTGCAACCGTGGTGTTGAGCGAGTACCGTGATGAAATCTCCAAGTGTGAGTTTTGTCATCTTCTTTTCTCGAACTTGTTGGACATTTTTGATCGTGGCGATCAAAAGAGGATAGATTCGTGCGTTACCTCGATGGTTCGCAATCCATAACGCCTTCAACTCGGTGGCCGAAATTCGTGTGGCGTCCTCTTTGCCCAGAAACACTTGCATGAAGAACTTATACGTGAGATTGGTGGCATTGGATCGCAAGGACGTCAAGTTAAAATGGCATCCGAGTTTCGGTGGTGCTCCCGAGAGTTTTGCCCACCAATCACTCTTGTTATAGTCGTCGATTTCAAATCCTGGTTTTGGATTTTTGTTGTTATCGACCCCAAAAATTTCTTCGAGATCACCCGCCGTAGTTTGGAATGTTTGGTTCTTGAAACGACACTCAAAGCTTCCATCGGCCAATGGTTGAAATGTCGTGAAGAACTCGAGCATGAGAGTTCTAAATCCGGGTTGGTTGACACCAGCCCAATTTGTTAGTTGGAGGGCTTCGATTCCCTCGAGGAATTTGGACGCCGTTTTGTCACCTATGTAGGCCTCCCATTCCCAGAACTCTAGATCGATGTGCCGTGGATGATAGACATCCCTTTTAACGAGGGATTTGTAGAGAATGACCTCACGTTCGTCCAAGAGGTCGAAGGGAGCTACCCCACTCCGGGTGTTTGTCGGGACACGGTTCGATGTCTTTCCACGTTTTGGTCGAGATGATGATGACAAGAATACGCAAAAGATACCCAAGGCTCTCACAGACCTTTCGTCGAACACTTGGCGTGCCTTATGAACTTCAACAACTTCAAGCCAAATTTGAATAAACCCCAACTCCAATTCAAGACAACACCTGCAAGTCTAACTCCCAAAAAGCTCAATATAGTAGAGGGAAAGCCATTATACCTCGATTAATTTGTTTTGGAGATGGTGGTGAAACTTGATGTAATATGGGCGATTGGTTCTTGATTCCCAAATCTCCGACCGGAGGCAATTGGGTGTGTTTGAGTCACCGATCGGACTTGTTATGTGTCTTGATTTCCGAGTTTTTGAATTTGAAAGTGAAGAATTGTGGATGTCCGCTCTGCGAGGAGAAAGAATTTGAGTTGAGGTTATGAAATTTTCGTCTGAAATAACAGACTTATAAGAAACTGGGCAGTCGTCCGATCGGTGAATACTGTGGTCCGATCGGACTCAATCCCAGTTTGTTTTGACCGAATGATCTAGACCTTTAACCGGTCGGACTGCGGTCGAGTGAGTTTTATCCGATCGGTTGAGATGTTTGACCGGCCGGTCTGCACTGTTCTCAGCTTTTTTTTTACATAACATTTATGTATTGCGATGCCCTGCAAGAATTCAAAATCAAGAATCAAATACGAGCAATACAATTCATAAAATATTTATTTATTAAATAATTCGAGCAAATCTGCTCGTTTATTTAGGATAATTATTTTAAACCCCTCCCAAACATCATCAAATCATAAAGATAAACTCTCGCAGACTCTAGCCAATTTGACTACTTAGGTGATGGAACATCTCTATAGGCCAAGTTGAACAAATCCCTCATATCTTCCTCAAGCTCAACGATTCTCTGATTGAGTCGCATTATCTCGGCTTCCGCTTTGTCTAGGATGCCGTGGAGACGCTTAATATTCATTTCAGAGTCAAGTTCTTCAGTCATGCAGTCATGGAGGTCCAGTTGTAGCTTGTGGACTTGTTGGCGATATTCTTCCGCCTCCTCTTCAAGTTTCTCGATCATGTCTTCGTGCTTTTGCCTTGGCACCCACCCAAAAGCGTTGTTGTTGTGGTGGTTCATGTCGTCTTGGTTGGTGTTTGCACAGAAGAAAGAGGAGAAGGGAATTTGGTGTGGGGTTAAGAGTTCAGGGTTGTGGGTTTATATAGGATTTGAAGAGGTAGGTCAGAGGATTCTCAGAATCGAATTAAATCAAGAGTAGGGGAAAGAAGATATTCTCCTAATCAAAATATAATAATCCCCCTAAATTAAAGATCCTCTTTACCTTAAAAAATATTGTCAGAATATCTTACCAACTTGGCTTCCCTTGCATGATAAATACCTTCCTGAAATAATTTTCCGTACGGACCGTCCGATCGGTTACCCCTAATTGGAGTTGTCCGACCGGTGGACACTAGGTCACCGACCGGTCAGTTCTGGAAATTTGAATTTCGCACATTCAACCAACCGTAGCACCTGCAAGTACTCTACCTAACGAATAACTACGGATATATACATTAAAGTGGAAAAACATACAAGAAGAGCTTGGGTTACCTCCCAAGAAGTGCAGCGTTTAACGTCTTATGCTAGATGATACCTCAGACGTGCGTCAACTCTCTTGAGGTAGATCATTGAGAATCACTACTTCGTGATCTTTTTGCGAGATAGGTCCCCCATGATACCTTTTTGCACGATGGCCATTGACTTTGAAGGTGGAGTTGCTCTTTTCATCAAGCAAAGTCACGGCTCTATATTCGTTTACGTCGGTAATCAAGAATGGACCGCTCCATTTCGATCTCAATTTCCCATGGAATAGTTTGAACCGAGAGTTGAAAAGCAAAGCTAATTCACCGACTTCCAAGCTTTTGGGGATGAGTTTTTTTATCATGTGTTTCCTTCATTTTCTGTTTTCTCGTCCATGCTGTTTCATATGAGTCATTGCGAATCTCTTCCAGTTCACTTAGCTCAAGCTTCCTATACCCTACGGCCTCATCTAAATCAAGGTTCAATGTTCGAATTGCCCACTCCGCCCGATGATCCAATTCGACGGGTAGGTGGCATGCTTTTCCATAAACCAACCGAAATGGGCTCATGCCCAACACCATTTTGTAGGCTGTACGGTAAGCCCACAGTGCATCAATTAGCTTCGATGCCCAGTCTTTACGGTTCGGTTTTTGACGGTTTTCTCTAAGATACCCTTGATCTGCCGTTTGCTCGTCTCTACTTGTCCTGAGGTTTGTGGATGATAAGGGGTTTCCACCTTGTGACGCACCCCGTATTTATTCATCAGTCGATTAAATGCGCGATTGCAGAAGTGGCTTCCCCCGTCGCTTATAATCGCCCTCGGCATTCCGAATCGGCTAAAAATGTTCTCCTGAATGAATTTGAGTACGATCTCGGAGTTAGCTCTCCTCGTGGGAATTTCCTCCACCCATTTCGACACGTAATCGAGTCCTACGAGTATGTACTCGTAATCTCCACTTCTCGGAAAAGGACCCATGAAGTCGATGCCCCATATATCAAAGATCTCGATCACTTGATTGGGCACCAATGGCATCTCGTCCTTCTTCCCTATTATTCCAGATCGTTGGCACCTATCGCATGTTTTGCAGTATTGAAAGGCGTTGGCGAAAAGTGAGGGCCAGTAAAATCCGGCTTGGAGGACTTTGAAGGCCGTTTCCTGGCTTCCGAAGTGTCCTCCATCGTCGTGACAAAATCTCAGCATGCCTATCTTCTCTTCATCCGGTATACATCTCCTAAAAAGCCCATCCTTGCAATGTTTATAGAGATACGGATCGTCCCAAAAGAAACTCCTGTATTTGAACAAAAACCTCTTTCTTTCTTGAGAAGAAAGATGGTTAGGGATAATCTTGCAAGCAAGGAAATTTACAAAATCAGCATACCATGGTTCGTTTATTTCTTCGACGGCATGTGCGCTTTCGTAAGGGAACACATCATCTGCAAACTCGACTTTGTTTGGCTCTCCTTCCACTAGCATACGGGACAGGTGATCGGCAACTACATTCTCGCTCCCTTTTCTGTCTTTGATCTCGACGTCGAATTCTTGTAGGAGAAGAATCCAACGAATCAAACGTGGCTTGCTTTGCATTTTGGCGAATAAATGACGAAGCGCTGCATGATCAGTGTGTACGATGACTTTGGAGCCGACGATGTAAGAACGGAACTTATCTAATGAGAAAACAACCGCGAATAACTCTCGTTCGGTAGTAGTGTAGTTACGTTGGGCACTATTCAACATATAGCTAGCATAGTAAACAACCCTCAGCAATTTATCAACTCGTTGGCCCAAAACTGCCCCAACTGCCTCATTCGAAGCATCACACATAATCTCAAAAGGAAGAGACCAATCCGGTGCTACTACCACTGGTGCTTGTGTCGATTTTTCTTTCAAGACGTTGAAAGCACCAAGACACTCATCATCGGATTCGAAAGGCACATCCTTCCCAAGTAACTCACATAACGGGTGACAGATTTTTGAAAAATCTTTAATGAAGCGTCTGTAAAAGCCCGCATGGCCCAAAAAACTCCTGACTCCTTTAACATCCTTTGGGGTTGGAAGAGTTTCAATCACGTTGATTTTTGCTTTATCAACTTCCAAACCCTTGCTCGACACCACATGTCCCAATACAATACCACTTTTCACCATGAAATTCGACTTCTCCCAACTCAAGGTCAAGTAAGATTCAACACTTCGCTCAAGTACTTTTGTCAAATTGTTTAGGCAATGAGAGAAGGAAGAGCCAAATACCGAGAAGTCGTCCATAAAGACTTCGAGAAAATCATCGATGAATTCGGTGAAAATGGAGATCATACATCTTTGAAAGGTTGCTGGAGCATTGCACAAGCCAAAGGGCATTCTTCGATAAGCGAACGTGCCAAAGGGACACGTGAATGTGGTCTTCTTCTGATCCTCCGGAGTGATTGCGACTTGGTAGTAGCCAGAAAGACCGTCCAAAAAGCAATAGTACTCATGTCCTGCTAGCTTATCGAGCAATTGATCCATGAATGGGAGTGGGAAGTGGTCCTTCCTCGTCGCTGTATTTAGCTTGAGGTAGTCAATGCACATCCGCCACCCGGTGGTTAAGCGTGTTGGGACGATTTCTCCTTTTTCATTCTCCACTATTGTGATGCCCCCTTTCTTCAGAACAACATGAACCGGGCTAACCCACTCGCTATCGGAGACAGCATATATGATACCTTCTTCGATCAGCTTGAAAATTTCCTTTTTGACCACCTCTTTGAGCGTAGGGTTTAAACGTCGTTGTCCCTCTCGTATCGGTTTCGCTCCTTCTTCAAGATCGATCCGGTGCATGCATGTGACCGGACTTATTCCCTTGATATCACCGATACTCCATCCTATCGCTTGCTTGTACTTTTTAAGAACCGCGATGAGTTCTTTTTCTTCATGTTCCGCCAATTCCGCAAATATAATTACGGGTTTCCTCTAAGTTCACCTCAAGGAATACGTACTTCAGATGGCTTGGAAGTGGTTTAAGTTCTATTTTGGGATCCAAGGTGGGCCCAACGGTTTGCTTGATCATGTGTGCCTCATTAATCTCGAAAAGAGTGACCACCCCCTCCGTGTTTGAATCAAAACCGTCGTCCTCGGTGTCATAATTCTCGGCTGGTACAACACCAAATAGTTCGCTCACACATTGGTCCACCGAATCAATATAAGAGCAATCGGGACCAATCATTGATGATGGAATATTTTGTATATCTTTGATTGAGAACGTCACTGATTCCCCTAGTACGGAGAGTGTCATTTTTCCTCTTCCCACATCGATCAATGTGTGCGATTTTGCCATGAAAAGTCTGCCCAATAGAATAGTGTGCTCCTTGCTTGCCGCATCCACCTCTCCGACATCTAGTATTACAAAGTCCACGGGGACTACCAAAGATCCAACCTCTACTAGAACGTCCTCAACCACTCCCAATGGATATCGTAATGAACGATCAGCCAATTGAAGCCGTAAGCTTGTTGGCTTCATTCTCCCAAGGTTGAATTGTTTGTACAGGGCAAAGGGCATCAAATTGATTCCCGCCCCTAAGTCAAGCATTCCACGCGCTCTTTGTCCATCTCCAAGGGTGATTGTGATGCAGAAACTCCCTGGATCTTTTGCCTTCGGTGGTACCGTTTGGTGGAAAATTGTGCTCACTTCCTTGGATAAAATCATCCATTCATTCCCTTCCATTTTCCTCTCCTTTGACGCAAGTTCTTTAAAAAACTTTACGTAAGCCGGCATAGCTTTAATCACGTCGAAAAATGGGAGATTTACGTTCACGTCCTTCAGCATATTATAAAGTTCCATGAACTTTTTGCTTTCTCTTGATGGCATGAGACGATTGGGAAACGGTATGGCGTCCTTTATTACACGTTGTGGTCTTTGTTCCTCTTTAGCTCTCTTGTCCGACCGGTCAGTGTTATTAGTCCGATCGGTAAAATCTCCTGTCCTCTACTCCGATCGGACCCTGGTTTGGTGTGGTCGGACAAAGTTTTCTGGGCTTCGGTCTGATCGGTCTGCTTTTCAGTTCGATCGGTCAAATCTTCTGGACTCCAGTCCGCCTGGTCACCTTGGTAGTCCGATCGGTCGGGTCTTTGGCTGCGCCTTTCTGATCCGTTTTGGCACGTTTTGGTTGAAAAGACCCACTCAATGATCCGGGAACATATGGGTTACTTGATTTGTGAATTTCACCCAATGTTCCTCCTTCACCATTCGCACTTGACTCTTGTTCATCTTGTGTATCCATTCTCTGCTCGTCTTCGCAGTCTTCCCTCTCGGTTTCTTGTACTCCGTTATCAACTTGCTTCCCACCTCGCAACACATGCACCGCCATTGATTGCTCGGGTTGGCTAGGTAGCTTTCCCGGATCACTCGTTGTTTTTGCCATAGAAGCCGAGAGTCGACCTATCATCATCTCTAGCTTTTCCAGTTGCTTCCTTGTCCGCTTGCCTTCCTCGATTGTACGAAGTGTTTCCTCCTGATTACGTAGAGTCTCGTGCTCTAGTTGTTGACGCCACAATCTTAGTTCGTCGTCGGGGTTAATCGGGAGTGGCATTTGCTGCTGTGGTGGCACTTGCTGAAATTGTTGTTGCTGTGCTTGTTGGTATTTCGGTTGTGGTGCTTGTTGATATGGTTGTTGTGGTGCCTGATATTGTTTCGGAGGGTATTGAGAGTAGTTTCCTTGCCCCTTGTTTTGATAAGATTTTTGGCTGCTCGATTCTCCTTGGCTCTTATTCAGAAATTGTCGTGGTTCAGAGGATTTAGAATTGGGCATGTAATTTGAGCTCTTTCGAACGTAGCCTGAACTAGAGTTATACTGCCCGATAAACTTCTTCCCATACTTATCACTGGGTTGATAGTTTTGGATGGCATTGATCTCCCCTTCCTCTTCGTCGTCAAATACCACTTTACAAGTATCTATTTCATGTCCCACTGCCCCACATTTTTCGCACATCTTAGGCGGAGGTGTCGAAGGCTCCTCCTCCCCCTTCATCTTGCTTGTTAATAGTGCCACTTGCTTCGTTAGTTCCTCGATTTGAATTGTCGGGACTTTGTATCTCCTAGGTCGGAAGCTCATTTGTTGCGATTTATCGCTCATGTGCTCGAACAAATCCCAAGCTTCTGTGGCGGTCAATTCGCCAAAATCTCCGGCCTTCACTTCCACTTGCTGTTTGTAGACCGGAAATAACCCTTCATGGAAATAGTTATTCACCATCTCGGCACTATTATCGTGGTGTGGACATTTTTGTAAAAGCCCTTTATAACGCTCCCAGGCTTCGTAGAATGATTCCCACTCTATTTGTTTGAAATTTGTGATCTCTCTTCGCAACTTGGCAGTTGTTTGAGCAGAGTAGAACCTACTCACAAACTTCTTGTACACCATCTCCAAATTAGTCAAGGAATTGGGTTGTAACGATAAAAGCCAATGCTTCGCCTTGTCCTTCAGAGTAGTAGGGAAACATTTCATCCTCAATTGATCCTCATGCAGTCCAAGATGCAGAATTCTGCCCACCACAAGGTAAAATTCTCGAATGAAATTCAATGGATCTTCATTGAGTATGCCGTGAAAGGTAGGGAGTTGATTCACACTGCTCGCCTTCAAATCATAGTCTCTTGCCGCGGGCCCTAAGACTATTGCACTGTTGTACGATCCAATCGTTGGGAAAAGGAGATCTCCTTGACGGCGTTCGTGAGGGTATCGGCGCTCTCTCATTCCTCCGAAGTTGGCTCGTGCGCCATAGTTTCGTTCCTCCCCATACTCCTCGTAATACCCATAGTCACGCTCCTCGTCATAATTCCCACGATCATTATATTCATCGTTTCAAAAATTCTCCCTCTGCCAAGTGTTGAACGGACGTCTCTGCCTCCTATTTTGATTGTGGTTCTGTTCTCATTCGAAATCCTCATGCCTTTGGTGGTTTCGTTGGTTGTTTCGGGGCTCGGGCCTGCCATGACCACCATTGTTCTGATCGAACTCTCTATCCGCTTGATTGTTATAAGCTCGAGCTTCCTCTCGGTTCCGAAATCGTTGAGGAGGTTGTTGGTAAGTGGGATTCTCTTGCATCTAATTTGATGATCGCCCCTCGGTTGTTGTTCTCCGTTATTCGCTTGGTTTGGTTCTCTTGTTTCTTCATTTTAGAGTAGAGGTGGATTTATTTGCTCTTCGTCTTCGTTATTACCCATTTGCTCTTATACGTGCACATCGTCAATGGGTGGCACTCCATATGGATAATCGCGGGGAGGGGTTTGGGTGTTTCGTCCCCTCCCTCGTCCACCATTAGCTCCTCCTCGACCTCAAAGAGGTAGAGTTTCTGCCATGTTGGATGAACTTGCTTCCAAAAGATTCTCTTCGGTCGAGGGAAATAGTTGTCTTGGTCTCGAAATGCGTTCGATGCTATTGATGAACGGGGTCAATTCTCCTCTAAGGCTTCGTCGACTTAGCATCAACAACAAATAATCACCGCATCGAGTGGCAAACAATTATACAATTTACGACTTATAAGCAATAACACAAATAAACATCTTTAACACCTTTACCATTCCCCGGCAACAGCGCCAAATTTTGAGTCGAACTTTTGTGTCCCTTTCAAAATTAAATTCTGGTTAACAAATACACGTCTACGTTTGAAAGGTTTTAAATTCCCCCGCAAGAGAACGGGGTCACTTGTAGACTAGTGAGTTAACTCGGGTCGATCTCTCGAGGAATGGGAATTGGATTTAACGATGTTTATTATACTACTATCACAATTCTATCTAAACACACGATCAAATGGGGTTTTGTAAATGTTTCAATTTCAATAACTTAAAATAAAAAAACGAGTTCTTCTTGTCTCGAGGGTGTCAACCTCTCGACAAGTGATGAGAATAGTAAAAGATYWAAACCAAATAAGAGCTTTTCCTAATTGCACCAACGATTATAAACATGCTTTTYARTTATAATGCATCAACTATAATACRCTAATGTTCTAACAATTTCAGRAACCCATTAACACTAACGATTAGCAATATTTCGAAACACGAAAACAAATTATCAATTGATTATCCAAACAATTGTTCATTCCATAATCCCAAACACAATAGTATCAATTCCAAGCATTCAACACCTTAACTAAAGATCAACAAAGTATTATCTAATCAAGTTCCCAAAGTATTCAAAACAAATCCGGAATCAAACAACTATGAAAACATCAAAGCTARGAGTTKAGAAATTACAATGCCGTTGAACTACGTTCAARGAGGGATGATTGACGAAAATACTCCYAATGAAATGKGTAGAMTRCTCGGGCTTGTCACGAACCCAMCACCTTAGCCACGAACGAGAATTGCTGCAAATCGAACCTTGATACGGCGTCGCARAGATTTATCGATAGGTATGAGAGATGTGTTAAATCTCTKAACCTTTTAGTGTTCTTTGTGTATCTAACCCTCTCTCCAGCCTCCGGGACTGAATATCCGAACCCTCGCCGCCTCTGCCATTTTTAAACTTGTTTCTAGCCGTTTCGTAACTGAAAATCCCCAGAAATCTGCATTCGTAACGCTCTTGTCCGACCGGTCATATGTCTTGTCCGATCGGACAAAAGCCACTGCTCCCGGGTCCGTTCGGTGGGCCAGTTCTACCGGTCGGTGTGCACGTCAACAATTCCACCGATCGGTGTACATGAGATGTCCGATCGGTGTGCATCCTTTTGGGCTACTCGTGAGTGTCTCTCCTTCAATCTACGCGCTTTGAATCCACCGGACACTCTAGCTGTATGAGAAAATCACAGAATTATTCTCGTTTGGATCAATTATTGATCAATAAGTCGGAAAATTAAGTAAAGAGACGAAAAACGCAAAATGATGCAATTCAACTCATTCTTAACCCGAATAAGAAAATAAAAAGACTAAAATAGGACTCAATAATGTACAGATTCGTAACAAAAACGTACGAATCAGTAGTATGGATTTTTACAATATCTGATGAAGTGTCTCAAAATATATTAAAAGTACCAGAAAAGATATTAAAAGTATCACAAAACACACTTGTATTTTGTAATAACTTTACAATATTTTATGATACTTTGATTTTTGCCCCCCCAAAAAAAGATGTAAAAATATAAAATATAACACGTGTTACTTTTACTCGATTTTATGATACTTTTAGTTGAATTTGTGATACTTTAAACTGAGTTTGTGATACTTTTAGTTTTTAACTTTTTGTTGAATCTGTAATACTTTTAGCTGATTTTGCAATACCAAAAATAGGGCAGATTTTGAATTTTTCTTCCGGTGATTTTTTCAAAAATTAGCAGTATTGTAAACGAGTTGTGAGATAACTGTTGTGAATTTATTCTTGGCAATAATTCCTATTTTAGTTGTTTGCCTTTCTTGGGCACAAAATAAATTAGGACTCTAGATTTTGTTTCCTAGTTTATGTATAGGACTTTATTTAGTTTCTTAGATTGTGTTTAGGATTTGTTTTGCATGTTTACCAAGTTTAGGTTTCTAAGATTGTCTATTTAAGACAAGAAACAACCAAGACTTGGACACAAAAAAATTAAGAGACGCACGGATTTTTGAGAAGACGCAAGCAGGCGAAAGCAAGGAAAGAACACCAGCGACTACTTGGAGCCACTGCCCGAGATCAAGAAGTTCTTCGAAGTTCGTGACCAACGGAGAAGATCTTTTCATCTAGGCGACAAGTATTTAGTATCATGTCTTTGATACTTTAGTTTTCATATATTACTTCTCATCTTCTTGTATTGATCGTCAACAAAGAAAGTAATATAGTTTCAGGTTTGTACACCCAAGTTCATAAGTACTTTTACTTGTGAACTGAATTTAAATTGTTGTGTTCTTGAGTTTCAATTTCCGCTACATATTTTTAGTTAAACTCTGGTTGATGTTGATTTTAGTGTTGGTTAACATTGAAAACAACATCATATACTGATACTTATTTTCTAAACCATAGATCTTGAAATTCTACAATTGGCATCTAGAGCGGGTTACTTAACCTTTAAGTACTGCTCCTTATTTGTTTAGGTGCTATGGATGCTCAAGTTAACCCAAGGCCTATGATCCTCAATGAGGAGAACTACTCTCTCTGGAAACAGAGGATGCGGTGGCATATAAAGAACGTCGACGGACGTGCATGGAGAACCATTCTGATTGGATGGGAAAAGCCACGTGTGACTGATGGTGAAGGTGATACCGTCGACAAAAAGGAGATAGATTGGACTCCTGAGGAAGTAGCTGCAGCAAAATGGAATTCCAAATGCATCAACACCCTTTGTGGGTATGTAGACGCAAGCTACTACAGAGTCATCAAGAATTGTGATTCAGCGACGGATGCATGAGACGCACTCCAAAGGGTGTGTGAAGGGACTTAAAGCGTGAAGAGATCTAGAATGAGAATGCCGACATCTACCTTCAAGGCAATGAGGATGGAAGAAAACGAGTCCATCATGGACTACGCCATGAGACTCTCAGATATTGCAAACGAGTGCAGGGATCTTGGTGAATCAATAACAAATACACATTTTGTGGGAAAACTATTGAGATCCATCTAAAAAAAATTAGCATGAAGGTGGTTGCCATAGAAGAATCCAAAGACGTTGATGGCATAAAGTACAATGCCTTAGTTGGCTCTCTCAAAACACATGAGATGTAACACCTTAGTTCCAACTCTAAAGAGAAGAATGTTGCTCTCTCCTCCGATGCTAACTTCGACAATGATGAAGATGATGAGGAGCTTGATTTGAAAGGGATTCTGAAAAATATGAAATCCACCACTCTTGAGGAAGACGAATTATCCTATGTGACCCAACGCTTTAATGACTTCCTAAAGAAGAAGCACAACATTGGAGGATCAAGCACAAAGACCAAGTCAAAGGTACCTACACAAAAGTTCACTGGGCGCACTCTTGCCAGATCACAGTCCTCGCCTTCGTTATCCAATGCACCCAGATTCCCGCAACCACTCAATGAAGTTCAATGTCGTGAATGTAAGGGATGGGGACACTACAAGAATGAGTGTGCTAACACTCTCAGGAAAATGAGCATGGTTGCTACAGACTTCACTGAAGATGTCAATGATTCTGACTCGCCTGAACCAGTTCCATCCCTGTTTACTAATGTTGTGTGGGACGATGACATCCATGTTGGTAACATCGAAACCAACATCGTGTGCCTAAAAGCAGAGGCTACTGATTATCTTGAAGAGTACGAGCAGCTGAGTATTGAGCATAAGCAATTGTTTGTTAGTTGGGGAAAATATGTACTCAAAGTCAAAGATCTTATGAAAGAGGTGGACAAGCTAACCAAGGAAAAGAATGAACAACTAGAAATAATTGTCCAATTGGAATCGTCGCTCACCAAAAAGGATGCTGAACTAGAAAAGGTGAAAAGCGAGCTGAAGAAAGTTCAAGGAACCATCATGAATCTGAACAAAGGGAAGGCAAAGCTCGATGAAATCTTGGAGATGAGTTACCCAGAAACCTCAAAGCATGGGATTGGCTACAAACCGAATCAGTTGACACAAGCATAAAACCAAGAACAAAAATCAAATAAACGCCACAAGAAGAGAAGGAGACAGTTCGTGTGCCATCATTGTGGTGAACCAGGTCACATTCGACCTTTCTGTTGGAAGATTATTGGTGAGAGAAGACATTATTAGAGAACAAGGGTGGCTGCTGAATCTCATGTTACCAACATCAAAACCAACACCAGGTTCAAACAAGTTTGGGTCAAGAAAAATAACATCAAGTGCAATATGATCCATACCTCCCTGAAATCCCACATCCCTGGAGCCTGGTACTTTGATAGTGGATGCTCGAAGCACATGACCGGATCAAAAGAACTACTTTCCAACATTGTCCAGTTTCAAGGTGGAAAAGTAAAATATGGTGGAGGTGCAAATGATTAAATCATTGGGCAAGGAACTCTTGATGTTCTTGGCATTGTAAAACTAGAAAAGATATTGCTGGTTGAAGAACTTACTGCAAATCTGATAAGTATAAGTCAACTCTCCCACTGTGGTTTTAGTGTCAAACTCAATCGAGAAAAATGTGAAGTCTATGAGGAGAATGGAGATTGCATCCTCACTGGTCAGAGGACTTCAGATAATTGCTATCAAATCAATAGTGATGCCCTTTGCAGATTGTCTCAATTAAGTGATGCTGAGGTGTGGCAACAAAAACTTGGGCATGTCAACTACAAGATGATGGACAGGTTATCCAAAGAGGAAGCTGCGAATGGGCTTTCTAAACTCAACACCAAGATCATCCCTATTTGCGAGGCGTGCCAGAAAGGAAAGCAGGTCAGGGTTCCACACCCAGTAGTGCAAAGTCTCACTACATCATCTTGCTTCGAACTCCTTCATATGGACCTATTGGGACCACTTGAAGTCGAGAGCCTTGGTGGGAAGAGGTGCGTTTTAGTCATTATAGATGATTTTTCTCGTTATACTTGGGTAGAGTTTTTAAAAGAAAAATCTGAGAGTTTTGAAGCATTTAAAAAACTTGCAAAGAGGCTGTGTGTGAGATTTGGTTTGAGTATTGGTAGGATTAGAACTGGTCATGGAAAAGAGTTTGAGAATGCATCCTTTTCAAAATAATGTTCTATGGAAGGCATAAGTCACGAGTTTTCTTCATCAATCACTCCCCAACAAAATGGCATAACTGAACGTAAAAATAGATCTCTTGCTGAGATGACTAGAACTATGCTCATTTCTAATGGCATTGCAAAATGTTTTTGGGCTGAGGCTATGAATACTACATCTCATATACTCATATAATAAATAGGTTATACTTTAGACCAGGGTCATGTGTCACACCCTATGAATTACTGTTGGGTAAAAAATCGAACTTGAGCTATTTTCATGTGTTTGGATGTATTTGCTATGTGCTCAATGATAGAAATCATCTTACTAAACTTGACTAAAAAATTGACAAATGCATTTTCATTGGATATTCCCAAAATAGTCATGCATATAGGTTGTTCAATCTTAGAACACGTAGTATGTTTGAGTCAGTTAATGTCTAGTTCGACGATTTGACGAGTGGAGTTAAACCTACTGAGGGTAATGAACTGGTGTATGATCAAAATCCTCAAGATAATACTACAGTTCCTATAGATGATAGTGCAGGTATTGAGAACAGAGATGCAGGTGCTGAAACCAGAGAATCTAGTGATGTTAGTATCCATGTTGGTTCTGGGAACACAACATCAGAACCAACATCAACTCAAGCCGCCGCAGAATCAGATTCTGAATTAGAAGAGGAAGCTCCAGTTATCCCCATTGATCTTCATCAGAGGATATCCCATCCAGAATGCAAAGAAACCATCCCACGGGCCAAATCATCGGAGACTTAGATGAAAGGAGTATAAGAAGGCGACAGATAAATTTCAAAGAAATGGTTAGGTACTCCTGTTTATCTACGAACTGTTCTAAAATTCGCGAGTCTTTGTATCTTTCTAAAACAGAGCCCAAGCATGTGGAGGACGCACTCAAAGATGAATTCTGGATAAATGCAATGCAAGAGGAGCTGGACCAATTTTCCAAAAATGATGTTTGGGATTTAGTTCCTCGTCCAGAAAACTCTCACATGACTGGAACCAAATGGATCTTCAAGAACAAAACCGATGAGGCAAGCAACATTGTAAGGAACAAAGCTCGACTGGTTGCGCAAGTGTATACACAAATTAAAGGGGTCGACTTTGATGAGACATTTGCCACTGTTGCTCAGATTGAGTCGGTAAGGCTTTTACTTTTTGTTGATTGTCATATGAAGATATCATTGCATCAAATGGACATAAAGAGTGCTTTTCTAAATGGAGTTTTAAGCGAAGAAGTGTATGTTGAGCAACCGAAAGGATTTGTGGATCCCCAAAAATCAAACTTTGTTTTAAAACTGAAGAAAGCTTTATATGGTTTAAAACAAGCTCCTAGAGCTTGGTATAAAAGGTTGACTCAACACTTGTTCTTTTTGAACTTTAGACGAGGGGAAGTTGACAAAACCCTATTTCTCCTTAGATCCAATAAGCAAATCTTGATTGTCCAGATTTATGTAGATGATATTATTTTTGGATCCACTAACGAGCAGATGGTAAATGATTTTATCACTCGAATGTTCGACACATTTGAGATGAGCATGGAAGGTAATCTCTCATACTTTCTTGGTTTACAAATCAAACAGCTTGATGATGGTATTTTTCTTTCTCAGACCAAATATGCTATGAACTTAGTTAAGAAATTTGGGTTAGAAAGTGAAACACATAAGAAAACTCCTTTAGGGTAAACTGTGAAACTGTCGAGAGACGATGTTAGTAAAGTTGTTGATAACACCATGTACAGAAGCATGATACGAAGTCTGCTATATTTGACAGTAAGTAGGCCTGATATTATATAGTGTGTGTCTCTGTGCTAGATATCAATCTAATCTAAAAGAGTCACACTTAAAAGCCGTTAAAAGAATAATAAGGTACATTGCTGGCACAATAGAATTAGGTGTGTGGTATACTAAAGACACTGGTACTGAACTTGTGGGTTATATTGATTTGGACTGGGCTGGGGATGTAATGGATAGGAAGAGTACTACAGGGGGCTGTTTCTTCTTGGGTAATAATCTAATCTCTTGGTATAGAAAAAAACAGAATTATATTTCTCTTTCTACAGCTGAAGCCGAGTATATTGCAGCTGGAAGTGCGTGTACACAATTGTTGTGGATGAACCAAATGATAGAAGACTATGGTCTGCACAGTAGAATTTTGACTGTGCTTTGTGACAATTCCAGTGCCATTGATATCTCGAAAAATCCACTCCAGCATTCTCGAATCAAACACATTGACATAAGGTAGCACTTTATTCGAGACTTGGTTGAGAGGAATATAGTTAGCCTTGAGCATATAGGGACAGACAATCAACTTGCTGACATCTTCACAAAGGCATTAGATTTAGAGACGTTCTCTCGTTTGAGAAGAAATCTCGGTATGTGAATTGTCTAAACCAATGTTGGTTTATGATGTTGTGACACACCATACCAACATATGTATACTTTTGCATGCATTTTTATTTTTCTTTTCATACATAATCCAAATGCAATGAGTCTAGTTGAAAGTGCGATAAGGTCTTGTGTTGTAATAAAAGTGATGACAAAAAGACTAACCTCTTCAATTAGGTGATTGTGGAACTTTCCCGCAGAAACTGGCTTTCTCCCAGGTCCAAAAACAAGAGGTGTTAATAGCAATTGCTGAAGATAAACTAATTCTCTTCAAATCTCTAAAAAGATGAAGAAAATCTGGATTAAAAATGATCCAATCTTTAAATTTCACCTCCTTGAGTGATTTTGACGTAATCATGAACTTGGGTTAAGGGGTAAGTTTCCATTGACTTCACCTGAGGCAATGTTGGTTATAATGTTGTCAGTAATAAAAAGCAACACTGATCAAGTCACTAAAACCGTAATGTGATTTTTTTAACCTTTTTAGGTCATGAATTCTAGGCACCAATATGACATTCATACTTTGAGAAGATGCCTTCTTGCTGTGCGTACTGTTGCTTGTGTTCCTGTCTATCTTGAATTCTCTTAATTGTGTTTTGAATCTATCTAACCAAATGTTTCAGTGGAGTTGTACTCAGACGACTGGACAGGTAATAACGAGTTTAGTTTGGAGAGTGATAATTCATATTGCACAAGATTGACTCTACTGTGCTGATGGTTCATTTAATTCGGCTAAATATTTCGATTGATTTTGTAGTGGAGTTGTGCAATTTTTATTTTAAAAATTAATGAGATAATGGTTGAGGTGGTTGAGATCATGTATCCTATATTAAGGGGGAGTGGTGTTATTTTAGAAAGGAAAGAGAATCAGGTTTTGGCCGCAGGAAGGTAAATTAGGGTTATTTCCTTTATTTTTTTTACTTTTCTCTCTCCTTGGTAACGATCACTTTTTGAAAAACATAAATACTTGATTTTCTTACCGTTTGCCCAATTCTCCATAAACCCTCTAAAATTAAACTCTCAATCTCTCACAAACTTCTACAATCTAATTCGATTTTTTTGCTGCTTTTGTGTTTTTATGAAATTCTCAGGATGTCGAACTTGTCTTCTTCATCATCTGTTCCTGAGTTACCGACAGGCGTGCGCCGCTCCGGCGAGCAGGCTCCTGCGCCTTATCTGAAAATTGGTGGCCTGGACATTCACGCCGAAGTCAGTGGTGGTTCTTCTTCCAACCCACCACCGGTAACAACATCGCCAAATCCCTCACCGCCGCGCGAATCTCATGATGTTGTGCCGGCTCCTGTGCCGCTTGACCCCGCTCCTAAAGCACAGGTGTTTCTAGGGTAGCCCAAAAATGAGATAGACGTCGACAATCAACCGAATTTGTCGTTTGTTGCTGCAACATTTAGACCGGTTGGGAACCCTACCCTGAAGAGGTCCTGGAGGTTGCGCAATATTCCTACCGGCATGGTGCCGCCGTCCATTCTAAAGAGGCAAGCAGGACCGAGACGCAATGTGCTGATTGAGCACATGAATCTTGCAGAGGATGTCACCGTGTTGACTGATCCTGATGAAGATGACTATGTTCCTGCCGCTCTGGTTGAAGGGTCGGTGTCTACTCTTGCTTCAGCTCCGAGTCTGACAAAAAAAAAGACACCTCGCCGGAAGCAGACCGTAAAGTTGGCCGACAAGAAAATTACCCCGGTGTCTATTAAGGTTTCCCCAGGTTCTACTGAAACTGAATACTCGTCTCCTCCTCATACCATTTTGGACTTTTTCTCTGGGGAAGTGACGAGTTCATACAGACCGATTGCTAATGATCCTCCTTCTTCTCCTGTCCGTGAGACACAGCCCGAGTTTGATCCTGATCTATTTGTGTATTCCCCTTATTCCTAATTTGATATGCCTCTTCGTGATATCCTTTTTGCTTACAAGAAAGACAAGAAGAAAAACAAGGGAGCGAAGAAGAACGATGTTGGTCCTCATGATGGATCCGCCATACCAACATCACCGCAAGACCAGTCTGCTTCGTCCTCCAGCTCTGACTCTGCTGATGTTACTTCTCCTGCTCCCGCATCGACTCCATATGCCACCTCTACTCACTCTCACTCCTCCCCTGTCACTCCCTCTCGGACCGTTGAGCTTGAAGACATGGTGCCATTTTCCGATAGGTTTTTGACTTCCGAGGCCGAGGAGTTGTTCTCTGAGTAACAAACCCGGCATATGATTACTGAGCGTTGAGTCCCGGTTGAGGTGTTTGAGAAGCAAAATTTGGTTGCCTTCCTTCAGCATAAAGATATGTATTCCACAGTCTTGTCTGCCATGCCTTTTGTCCGTAATATAGTCGTGGAGTTCTATGCCAACTTGATGCCTTCCATTGTTGATTTAAAATCTGTGAATTATGGCAAAGTATTTGTGCGTGGAAAAGTGTTTAGTTTTACCCCTGACTTGATTGATGAGTTGTTTAGGACTGAGCCGTATCGTGGTGATTGACTGTGGATGACATGAATGAAGTCATCTCGTTCTTGTCTGGGGGTTTGGTTAATTCATGGTTTGAACAGTTTCCGAGTACTCGTCTTTCTTCCCTTTACTCTGTTTTGCACAAGGTAGCCATTTGTAACTGGGTTCCCTCCAAGAACACCACGTGTATCACGTGGCCTCAGGCCCAATTTTTGTACAAGCTTGGGAGAAGACTCAAGTTCAGTTTTGGGCAGCAGGTGTTCGAAACTATCACTAAGTTCGCCACAAACAAGTCTGCGGCATCCTTGTGCTTTCCCTCGTTGATCTTCAGCTTGCTTGAGAATCAGGGTTTGACGCTTCATCCTGATGACGTGCTTACCGGTGAGGATGACTAGTTTGCTTTGAGGGGCCAGCATATTTCTGGTGCGAGGGTTATTGATCTCTCTTGGCAGGCGCCTTTCCGGAACAATGTTGCTAGTGGTGTTGGGTCTGACATTCCCAACATGGTCCACATGTCTGCGCAAGTTCTTCGTGTGCATGTTGCTTGTATTGATTCGCAGATTACTCAACTGCAGGCTCTTAGGAGTTCCTTTATGAAGGCCCTTTTGCTTTCAGGCCAAAAAGGGGGAGATAATGGCGACGCTGATAAGGATACGACTGACGATGACGCTGCTGCTGCCGAGGCTTTGGCAAGCCTTGCTCGTGAGAAGCGAAGGAAGAAAATCCATTCTCGCAATAAGGCCTTGAACAAGATGAAGAAGCGAAAGGATAGGGGTGAAGGAACTTCGACATCCCCTCGTCGTTCGAAGAGAGTACGGAGTCAATAAGTTCCTTGTGGTTTGTTTTGATAAGTGGTCAAATGAACAATGTTGGTAGTAATGTTGTGTTGATGTTTTAATAACATTGGTTGTTTTATTTAGGGGGAGTCTTCCAACTTAGGGGGAGTTAGTATTTTAGTTTGAACTTATTTCACATCGTAGTATTTTGTCCAGAAAGGCAAAAGGGGGGGAGATTGTTGGGAATTTATTCTTGGCAATAATTCCTATTTTAGTTGTTTGCCTTTCTTGGCACAAAATAAATTAGGACTCTAGATTTTATTTCCTAGTTTATGTATAGGACTTTATTTAGTTTCCTAGATTGTGTCTAGGATTTGTTTTACTTGTTTACCAAGTTTAGGTTTCTAGAATTGTCTATTTAAGACAAGAGG
>BMAC01000038.1:362636-376740 GCA_014905375.1 Phtheirospermum japonicum
TTTGATACTTTAGTTTTCATATATTACTTCTTATATTTTTGTATTGATCGTGAACAAAGAAAGTAATATAGTTTTCGGGTTTGTACACCCAAGTTCACAAGTACTTTTACTTGTGAACTGAATTTWAATTSCTGTGTTCTTGAGTTTAAATTTRCGCTGCATATTTTTAGTTAAACTCTGGTTGAMGTTGYTTTSAGTGTTGGTTAACATTGAAAACAATATCATATACTGATACTTATTTTCAAAACTATAGACCTTCAAATTCTACAGTAACAATTGATCGAGATTTTTGGCCGATGAATCGTTGTAGATACGAGGTCAAAGTTGATGATTTTGTAACTTTGACCTCAGATTTATGGTGATTGGAGTATCAAATTGTATTTACATCTCCGAATCTGAAACGAGGGAAACGAGACGGTTCAAATGGTATAAAATTTGTAAAAAAATATCGCCCAAAAAAAATGACGGTGGCGGCCACCGGCAAGCGGCCAACGGCTGGTGGGGTTGTTTTCCCTGGGTCCGGGGGTGGGTAGTGGGGTTGGGTCCGGTTTTTGGGTGGGTTGGGTCCTGGATCCGATGGTGGGCAACAGTTTGGATTCGGGTCAATTTAGAAAATTGTAAAATGTGATCAGTAACATAGGAGACCTACTCTTTGAATAAAACATTGCAAATTAACAGGTAAATAATTGATAAAAAAACTTCAAAGATCTCCCACGAGGAGGATGTTTATAATAATAAAATATTCATACATAGCTAAATAAATTTCCTCTTGAAACTTGGGACGACTATAGTTTATATACTGGATGAACATTAGTTTATTTGAAACTTTGAACTCAAAGTATACTTAATTCATTTCTTGATATAAATTATACACACACACACACATATATATGTATGCATATTTATGTATATTCATATTAAATACTCGTGTGTTACACATGGGTATTGTGCTAGTAATACATGTTTATCGTTTTAGTATTTTCACTTTCAATATAATGTGTTTGGTTCACTTTATGATTGTGTGTTTTTCGACTTCCACATCCCGAGCATTAAAGAAAATAATTTTTTAGGACTCTCAAAATAAATGTTATTGTTAACATGCATAAAATAACCCGCTCAAATTTATCAATAAATTGACTTTTAAATATCAATTCATAAGTACGGCACTAGAGAGGCCCATGTTTCACAATATTCGAATTTAATAATGAATTGATTTAATTTATTTGGGTAAAACTCAAAAGATATTATACTTTGTTTTATTTATATTGAAATTCTATTTATTCGATTCACATATTTTGTCATAGTATTTCCTAACATAAACAAATGTTTCAAATGATCGTGATTAAAATGTGATTTGTTGGTATTCTACAACTTAAAACTTGTAATAAAAAGCCCAAACCTTTTGGAAAGTGAAGGAGAATTTTTTATTTCATGAAAGGGACCCACATTTATTAGTATTGCGCCAAAACCATTATTACCTAACTGTTTGATGTTGTGGTTCTGTGTGTCATCTTTCCCTCTTCTTCTTTCAACCCTCCTTTTAATTAGTTTTTTAATAAAAATTCGAAACCCTCGATATTACCAATCATTTGCATCAATAAAATTTATAAATTAATGTCATAGTTGCAAATTAGGTGATGGCATCTGTTACTTTCAAATAAAGTGATATCAAAAAGTATAAATAAGAAAGTGAAATAGTGCATCCGATCCTTGTGATTTTTGTCTTTAACTTGAGAGAAATATTAAAGTGAAATTGGATAACATGAAGCGGTTGAATTATGTGTTTGATTAAGAGAGAAATAATATTATTAAGTTTTATATTAAATTACAACATTATTAACGATTTAGTAAATATTTTGAAAATCTGCAGTATTTAGATTTCAATAATATATATGACTGTACAAGATATATATTTGTATTTGTATGTGTTGTCTTACTTATGTAATAGTTGCAATTAAAAAGCAACAGATGAAATCTTGATGTAATTATTTCAAGATATAAATAGAGTTAACTTTTAGCTATGTATTTGCTATTAAAATTTTAATACCTTTTCCAGAACATACGCCGCTTAGCTCCTCCATTTTTCGCATATATAAATGGGGTGCTATGCTTGCATTATTCACCATCAAAGCTCTTCTCTCTCTCTCTAGCGCCATAAGCCATTTTATTTTACGTTGCTTCAATCACTCGTTTTCTTTTTTCATCCTATTGGTTCATTTATCATATTTGGGCTCTTATTATTGGTTCTTTTTGATCGGCTTGCTGTTCACACACAAGGTAAAAAAAAAAAATACAGTTATCTTGCACTTTCTGTTCTGCCTTTTTTTTTTTTTTTTTTTTAATTTCTACGCAAGAAGTTGTTGTGATTGATCTCTTTGGAAATATGGAAACTTGGGCTTTCCTTAAATTTTGATTTGGTTGGATTATTGATCTCTGCATTCGATCAACTTGTCTGTTCAGGCTTTTACTTAATTTGGGAAGTAAAAAAAAAAAAGTTTGTATCATTACATCCATTGCTGTGTGTGTGTTTCTTGAGCCTTTTTGTTTCCTCTGAGTTTTCTTTTCCCTTTATTTTTTTTGTTCTTGTCAGGCCCCTGCTTCTGCCTTCACTTGTCGATGTTTTCTTTTTCTTTTTCTTTATTTTAATGGAAAAAACCAATTTAACTACATAAAAACTGTAAACTGTAGTTTGGGAGAGAAAAAAAATGATATTTAGTGAAAAAATCATTTATGTTGGTTTTGTTTTATTTTGTTTTGTTGTGTTCCATTAGGATCACCGGTTTGCTGGTCTCGTTTTATTCAGATGTGACAAGGGTTTTTAATTTTCTAGTCATTATCCAACTTTGCTCACTAAATAATCTTGGAAGTTTTGCTGGAAGAACAAAAAATGCATTTACTTGTAAACAGAGTTGATCATGTATTCTTCTCAGATGCTGATTTGATTTATCCGAGCAATAATATTTATTTTCCACAAAATAATTTGCATTCACTACCCAAAAAAAAAAAAAAAAAAAAAAAAGAACACGAATGAGCAACATAATTTAGCCACGAATGTCCGTCGCTATATACTATTTAATGTTATCTAACAAATGTCAATAATCTAAGGTGTTAATCTTAGAAAAATCTAGAGATTCTAGATGTTGAATTTCTGTAGTTGTCCATTGACTAAATTCTAGTCAAATATCAATATCCTCTTTGACAAGCTTCTTTCTTGCATAAAGTATATTATTACTTTCCCATAATTTTCTAACTTACTAAATTGTCTCACAGCTCAATATCCCAAGAAATTTCATTAGCTTGATCGAATGGCAAATCGTGCTCTGACACGTGTCCACAGCCTCCGTGAGCGCTTGGACGAAACTCTAGCCTCTCATCGCGACGAGATATTATTGTTCCTATCAAGGTAATCAACTTTTGCTATTTCTGGATTAATCCTTTCAAGACAATGTTTTTTACATAAAATTTTATATAATGGTTTGTGCAGAGTCGAAGCCCACGGTAAAGGGATTCTAAAACCTCACCAGCTTCTAGCTGAGTTCGAAGCAATTAGCCAATCCGGCAATTCAAAACTGCAAGATCATGACTTTAAAGAAGTCCTCAAGAGCACACAGGTATTAATTTAGAGCTGTCAATTTATCCGGGCCCCAAACACATCATTTTTTGGCCTGGCCCGAAATAGAGCTCTCAACTTTTTTAGCCCGAAACATATTTGAAATGTCTTTTAGTGGTCTGGGCTTCAAAAAATGGTGGCCTGAATTTTTTCGGGCCGGGCCGGCATTTTGGTATAATCGAGCCATCCTCCATTTTTCTTGGAATCCCATAATTTCTCTCTCCTCATATTTTCTCATATAGGAAGTGATCGTGTTGCCACCTTGGGTCGCGCTGGCTATTCGGCTCAGGCCCGGCGTTTGGGAATACATACGAGTCAACGTTAATGAATTAGTCGTCGAGGAACTAGCGGTACCTGAATATCTGAAGTTCAAAGAAGAACTTGTGGATGGACCGTGAGTTTCGATTTCTCACACTATTGATTCCTTTTTTTCTTGCTTTCTTCCTTTTTTTTTTAATGTAATTTTTTTTTATCATTTTTTTTCCAGCTCGAACGGCAACTTTGTTCTGGAGCTGGATTTCGAACCGTTCACTGCGTCGTTTCCGAAGCCAACTCTGACCAAGTGGATTGGAAATGGAGTTGAGTTTCTTAATAGGCACCTCTCGGCAAAAATGTTTCACGATAGGGATAGCATGAGCCCGCTTCTTGATTTCCTCCGGACCCACCACTATAAGGGCAAGGTGAAAAACTTGATACCATGGTCGACTACTTTGAGTTATGATATATATCAAAATACCCATGAGGTCTGGCCTGATTACGAAAAAAAACCCAGTTATCTTGCAAAACTATGCAATTTTTAAAATTGAAACAAATTTCAAGGGGTATTTGCAAGTTTGAAAGATTGGATGGTGTTTTTTGTGATTTGACTGATGATTGAGGATATAGGGATTAAAAAAAAAAAGAAGAAGTTTTTATAAATTACAAAAGACCCCCCTAGAGGTTTGTTTTGTCTTACATTTAAGGGGTTAATTGTTACATTTCTATAATAAATGTTGGGTGTTTTTTCAAATGTTTGCTTCTTATGAAGAAAAATATATAAGATTTAATCAAACTTTGAGATTTTTTTTTTTAATTTGTAAAAATGTCTGGGTTTTTGTGTAATTAGCTCAAAACTCAGGGGTGGGATTCGTAATTATCCCTATTTTTTATTTGTTATGTTTATATTAAAACCTCTAGTTCTTACAAAATATTGAGGATTGATTTTTAAAGACAAGGTATTCTTTGATTTTCAAATACCATCGTTTTTTTTTTACTACATGCTTTGTATAAATGCTACGGTATAATTTTCTTCACCAGACATTGCTCCTGAACGACAAGATCCGGAACCTAAGCTCTCTACAAGCCATGCTGAGGAAGGCCGACGATTACCTCTCGACACTTCCGCTCGAGACACCGTACGAAGACTTTGAGCACAAATTCCAAGAGATTGGATTGGAGAGAGGATGGGGAGATAAGGCCTGGCGCGTATCCGAGATGATATCCATGCTCCTCGACCTTCTCGAAGCTCCCGATTCTTGCACTCTCGAGAAATTCCTCGGGCGGGTTCCGATGGTTTTCAATGTCGTCATTCTCTCCCCGCATGGTTACTTTGCCCAAGAAAACGTCTTAGGTTATCCGGACACCGGTGGCCAGGTAAATATATAAAAGGGATAACGATCTCACTGGCCTGGACCGAGCCCACCGGGCCAGTTATCGGGTCGGGCCAATTTCCCGAATTTTTCGGACCAACCCGTGCCGTGCGTGTTTTGCGCATGGATTATTTCGGGCTGGGTCAAAATGGGCCCTGTGTTTTCGGGCCGGGTCGGAAGTTAGTGCTGCGCATGCTGAGCATTTATTTTCTTACCAGGTTGTCTACATTTTGGATCAAGTCCCGGCCTTGGAGCATGAGATGCTCAAACGTATTAAGGAGCAAGGACTTGATATCACGCCCCGGATTCTCATTGTACGTTCTTGATGTTTACATAGTGTTAATTACAGTAATACCCCTGAGATTTAGCGTAATTACGAAAAGAACCCATTTATCTTTCAAAATTACAAATACCCAGTCGACATTATAGTTGGATTTTTTTGTAATTAAGTTGAACCTCAGGGGTAGTTTTGGTATAGTTTCTTGTTTCTAATGCTCGATCTTGTTAATTTATTATTACAGGTGACTCGATTGCTTCCCGATGCGGTTGGGACCACATGTGGTCAAAGGCTTGAGAAAGTCTTTGGAACCGAGCATTCACACATTATCCGGGTCCCTTTTAGAACCGAGAAGGGGATAGTCCGAAAATGGATCTCTCGTTTTGAGGTTTGGCCGTACATGGAAACTTTCACTGAGGTGAGACGACCGTTTTATAATCACGTTCTTGATTTTATGTCCATTGACCAATGTTAAATTTGTTAACTTATTTTATTTTTAGGACGTCGCCAAAGAAATTACTGAAGAATTGCAGGTGAAGCCCGATTTGATTATCGGCAATTATAGTGAGGGTAACCTTGCAGCCTCATTGCTGGCTCACAAGTTAGGAGTAACACAGGTATGTGATATGTTATGCAGCCTGAATTATATTAGTCTGTTAATGAATAATTACAAAATTACCCCTGTGAAGTACATTATTTACAAAAAAAGCCCAATCTTTTTGAAAACTACAAAAATATAAAATAAGAAAATAAAACATAGAGTCAAACTTCAAGTTCTTTTTTGTTGTAATTTTCAATACATAATTCTGTAATTAATCCAAACTTCTGGGGTAATTTTTGTAATTATCCATTTTAATAATTTGCAGCCACAAGACTAATTTTTTCCTTTTTTTTTCTTCTACTTAGTGTACCATTGCTCATGCACTCGAAAAAACAAAATATCCCGATTCGGACATTTACTTGAAGAAATTCGACGAGAAGTATCACTTCTCATGTCAGTTTACTGCCGATCTATACGCGATGAATCATACCGATTTCATCATTACGAGCACATTCCAAGAGATAGCCGGAAGGTTAATTTGCATTTTAAACTTGTGCTCAAATATTTCTTATTTCTGATTTAATAATAATAATAATAATAATAATAATAATAATAATAATAATAATAATAATAATAATAATTACTATTATTATTATTTGTGTTTTTCAGCAAGCACACTGTAGGACAATACGAGAGCCACACGGCATTCACAATGCCTGGTTTATACCGAGTCGTGCACGGTATCGACGTGTTCGACCCCAAATTCAACATTGTATCTCCAGGAGCCGATACAAAGGTCTATTTCCCATATAAGGAGAAGGAAAAGAGACTCACAGAATTCCACTCTGAAATCGAGGAGCTTTTGTATAGCGACGTCGAAAATGAAGAACATCTGTAAGTTTCAATCTTTATTCCAGAAGTTTGATGACATTTCTTTGGTAGGCTAAATTACGAATATACCCCTAGAGTTTAGTCTAATTACAAAACAGAAGTTATTTTTTAGAATTACATATTGTTAAAACTTAGGTTAATTTGTAAAAACAACCCCTGAGGTTTGGGGTGATTACAAATAAATCCAAGAGAAAATTCCAAATTACAATAATTACCCCTCAGGTTTAGTCTAATTACCAAAAAAAATGTAATCTTTTAAAATTACATATTGTTAAAACCCGGGTGAATTACGAAAACTCTCCCTGATGTATGGGGTATTTACAACAAAACCCAGAGAAATTTCAGAATTACAAAAACTACCCCAAAGGTTTGATTATGTGTTAAAACTTAAATGTAAGCGGGCAATTGTCGTATTTTTAAAAATGTAAGCAGGATGTTGACATGTTTTTTTAATTTTCAGAAATATCTGTGTTTTTTTTTTTTTTTTTGTGTGTGTAATTAGGCTAAACCTCGGGATTAGTTTTTGTAAATCCCTCTTAAAATAAAAATGTACTAATCTCGAGGGAGTATTGGTAATTTTGAACATGATATTCTTTTTTAATAATAATAATTATTTTCCGGTTATTTCGGATTTTCGTTTAATAAGTTCTAACAAACACTTGTTCATCTGGCAGATGTGTTCTCAAGGACAAGACCAAGCCCATTGTGTTCACCATGGCAAGATTGGACCGCGTCAAAAACCTAACCGGGCTCGTCGAGTCGTACGCCAAGAACCCAAAGCTGAGGGAACTGGTCAACCTCGTCGTCGTCGGTGGGGACCGGCGAAAGGAGTCCAAAGACTTGGAAGAACAAGCCGAGATGAAAAAGATGTACAGCCTCATCGAGACCTACAACCTCAACGGCCAGTTCCGATGGATATCCTCCCAAATGAACCGCGTTCGCAACGGCGAGCTCTACCGTTACGTTGCAGACACAAGGGGCGCTTTCGTCCAGCCGGCCTTTTACGAGGCCTTCGGTCTGACCGTCGTCGAGGCCATGACTTGCGGTTTACCGACTTTCGCGACGGTCCATGGTGGGCCCGCGGAGATCATTGTGCATGGGAAATCGGGTTTTCATATCGACCCGTATAACAGCGAGGATGTTGCCGAGGTTTTGGTTGATTTCTTTGAGAAGTGTAAGGAGGACCCATCTCATTGGGACGCGATTTCGGCTGCCGGCCTGAAACGTATCGAGGAGAAGTAAGATAAATGTTTCAAAATACAAAATACCTTGAGGTTAATTTAATCTGATTGGAAAAAAATTGCTATCTTCAAAATTTCAGTTTCCCTTGATATTTATTTCTAATTTTACAAATTACACACTCATTTTGAACAGCTTTACTAAATTTGGTCATAATCGATGTAATTTTATTACTTGTCTACTGCAGGTACACATGGCAGATTTACTCGGACAAGTTATTGACGTTGGCCGGAGTTTACGGTTTCTGGAAATACGTCTCGAAGCTCGACCGGTTGGAAATCAGACGGTACCTTGAAATGTTTTACGCGCTCAAGTTGCGTAAGTTGGTAAGTTTTTGTACATATATGAAAAAAAAAAATGTTTGATGTTTGATAGGGAGAATTCTTTATTTTCTTATTTTTATTTGTTATCAGGCTGAAGCTGTTCCTCTGGCTGCTGAGTAATTCAAGTGATTGTTGTTTCTGGTGTTGCTCAATTGTTATACAAGGCAACTGAGACTGCAAAAAAATAAAAAAATAAAGGCTCCTTTTTTCCTTCTTTTGCTTGGTATTTCAACTAAATATCTCAATTGGGCTTTTGACCAGTTTTCAATTTAATCTTCCAAAACTATTTGTATTCTTATATGAATTATGTATATTTTAATATTGTGAAATGGGGAATGTAATGAATATTGAAGTTTTATCTTTGTTATTTTTTCCTGTCATTCTTGCATTTTTTATTTCTCGGGGCAGGATCATTCATCATACAATTTACACAAGTGACATTCCAGGGGTTAATATCAGAAACGACCTTGAACTTTAACTTAAATTCAAATTATTAATATATGATGATTGTCGTAATGGATCACAAATAGTTTATTCATTACTTATTGAGACATTGTACAAACAGGACTGATAGATTATTTTTCTTATACGAATTTATTGGACTGATAACTCGATTATTTGAGATAATATTTTTTTGATTGATTGTGCATTTTATGTTGGAGGATATTGAATTGATACTAATCAACAAGATTTCGAGTGAAGAAAGAAAGAATCAAAAAAGCAAGATATGGAAAGATGATCAAGTCAACCGTGCAAGCTAAGGGAATATATTGGAGGGAAAATTATTTTTTGACAACCAGTGTATGCGATTTTTTATATATAGATTTATCGAAGTATTTGTTTGCCAATTTACTCTTAAATGTACAAGATTTTTCGACGTTGTCCCTAAAATTTATTTTTAGCGGATTATTCCTTCTAGATTCCGTCGGTGGGGAACTTTGGGTCAAAGTGCTAGAATTTTATAGTTAGGGAGCAAAATGCAAGAATCTAATAGGTTGGTGAGTAAAGTGCAAAATCCATATATTTTTGGTGATAAATTAAAATAATATAAATATTGTGTAAAAGTTTTATTTTTATAAAAAGAATATTGAACTTCTAACTCTCTCTCTCTCACACACACACACGTATATCTATATCTTTATCTATCTATCTATCTATCTATCTATCTATCTATCTATATATATATATATATATATATATATATATATCTATATATATATATATATATATATAATCGTGACATGATATCATAATACTTAGACATGTGTTTCATATTAAACAAAATAAAGATGTATTGATAACATTTATATTTAGAAGATTATGAATATTAATTAAATTTTATGTTTATTTTTAATTTTAGTTTTTGCAAATAGAAAAATTACCACTTCATTATTGGGTAGTATTTTCAGGAATAACTCTTGAGAGGTTGCGAAGAGAAAGGTTTTGGTGGTGTAGTATAGATAAGGTTCGTGTGTCTCGATATTATCGGAATTCGATGCGATCGTATGAATCAATGAGTTTTTAACTTGAGAAATGAAAAATAAAGCATATGAATACTCAAAATATAAACGATCAAGGATCCGATCTATAATCAAGGTGTCATTCACCTAGATTACATAAACCAAATCACAAATCTAACAACAAATCTAAGAGCTAAGGTAAAATGCATAAATTGAAGAACAAGCTTGAAGTTGAAGAACAAGGAAGAAAATAATGAAAAACTTACTTGAATTAAGAATGAGAATCCAAGAACTTGAATGAAATTACAAAGCAAATAAAATCCAAGTGATGACTTTAATTCTTCTTGAGCTTACAAACCCAAGGAAAAGTTTGAAAATAAATCTAAAAACTAGAGAGAGAAAGTAAATCTAAAAATTAGAGAGAGAAAGTAAATCCCCAACCCATGCAAGAGTTGTGAGAAGAGTGGATCTCTTGAGCTAGTGAGAGATGTGATTTGTACATATTTGTATGTGATTTTCATGTGTTTTTGCATCGTATGTTGTGTGCTTTTAAGGTGTTTAGGTTTATCTTTTTATCGTTTTTCTTCCTTTTGATGTTTTTCGTCTTGTTTGGTGTTTAATGTGTTTTTACTTTATTTTATATGAAATAATATAATTTTGCTTTTTTTTAGTGTTATAGCTCGAGACGACGAAGATTGGACGAGCAATGTGCTGTGCTGACACTGGGTTACCCAGTGTCCGAGTCCTGCTGACACTAGTTGCCGACGCCTGCAACCTACGCCCGCGTCGATCGATGCACCATCGACGCTTGGTGGATACAAAGCTTCTGAAGCGTCGATCCTAACTCCGTCGATCGACGCATTGCCTGTCGACGCGTGCAGCCTGGCCCGCGTCGATCGACGCACCGTCGATGCTTGGTCGACGCAAAGCTTCTGAAGCGTCGATCCTAGCTCCGTCGATCGACGCACTGCCTGTCGACGTGTGCAGCCTGGCCCGCGTCTATCGACACACCGCTCCGAAAGTTTGAGCGGTTATTTTCGAAATTATATAAAAAATCGGTGGTTTCTTCATTTTGAGAGTGCTGGACGAGGGGGAAAGGTCCAGAATAATGTAGAGAACCCTCGGTTCATGCCACCTTTCGATTCAAGCATAATTTGAGTTTTATAGTTCGTTGATTCGTCATTTCCAGTTCGTTCGTCGTTCGAGTTTGTTTCTTGTCGCTGAAAATCGATGGAGTGCTACTGATTTCTTAAGATCATAAGTGTTCCTGAACTCTGTTTAATTGCTTTCTGGACTTTGCTTTAATTACCTTTGTACGTTAGTGTTGTTATTTCATTTGGAATAAATATGCTTGTACTTTGGTTTTGCTAAATTAGTTGTAATCCTTTTACCGTCTTTCTCGTTTTTAGTTTATGTTTATTTGCTTCAATAGTTTAGTTGTGATTATCGTAGATTAGTATTTCGATGCTTATGTATTTTCTCATTACATGCTTTGTTTATGCTTGAGGATGGTTTTTATTAATGTTTATGTTCATGCTTTGGTGTAAATGCTTATTGAGGTTATATTATTGATTATGTTTATGCTTGTTGGTTGAGATTTATCGTTCTAGTGTGCCTAGGGTCGTTTTGAACCATCGGGATTGACAACCTTGATCGTGGAGACGATTCCGGCGCACTAGATCCCTCGTTTTCATAATCATTTTTTAAAGGCTATTTATTTTATTGCTCGTAGATGTTAGAAAACCATAAACCTTATTTGATCACGTGTTTAGTTTAGTTTAGTTCAGTTTTTATTTTCGTTTCTATGTACGTAAAATCGAATACCGAAATAGTTTCCGATTAGTCTTCCTTGTGATTCGACTCGAGTTAGCTTATCGCCTACAATAGCTCCGTTCTCTTGCGGACGAGCTTTTTATTTTAAATCGAAAAAGTTCGATTCAAGATGCACTATTTATACTATGTTTAATTGGGGGTAAATGGGTCAAATAAGCCTTAAAAGCTTGGATTTCCCGGGTTTGATCAAGTTTGACCCGAAATGACCCCTTAGCTTGGCACGAGCATAGGCGTGGGCACATGATGGGCGCTGACTTGGGCCTCAATGCCTTCACCTATGAAATAGGAATTTTAAACATAAAAACCTAAGAATCACAAAAACATCACTAATATCGTACACATAAGGTTAAAAACAATAAAACGAGAAAACAACCTAATAACTTAACGAATCGACTCAAAACCACTATAAACAACACGAAACAACAAATATGATAATGAAAATCGATTGAAATCGGTGAGAAAAAGTTAGCCGATGGGGATTGAGTTTTTTTTTTTCATGAGGTAATCGGGATGATATGATCTGGGCAAAAATGAGAAGGGCACAACATGTTTAGTTAAAAATGACTTTTAATTACTGAAATGCCACCGATAATTTTTAATCCCACATTAAATTTAGTGGTCAGGATTTATTCTCATTTCTCGTATGAGGATCCATTTTCAAATGATATATATATATATATATATATATATATATATATATATATATATATATATATATATATATAGGGTTGGGTTCAAATGAAACCCTGTCAATATATGTGAACCTAGGGACTCATCTTGACCATTAGATTGGATAATCTTAATGGTTGAGAACATGACAGGTCAACAGGGTAATTATGTAAAATATTGCATTAATTTAATAAAAAGAGTATTTTGGACATATATCAACATTTCGAAAGAGCACTGCATTGCTCTTTAGAAAGCACACGGGTAAAGAAAAGCACTACGACTGTATACAAAAAAGCATCACAAATTTCGTTTTATAAATAAATGTAATTAAATTTAAAAACCTGAATATTAAAAGCATCGCATGTGATTAATTTTAGCACTACATTACTGTATAAAAAAAGCACTGTTAAATTACGAGTAGAATTTTAGATTTTTACTATATTTTAGTTCTTTTATAATAACGTAGCAATGCATTTTTTAATATTATTGCAGCGCTGTTTTATTACACTATCACTGCTTTTTTCGATTGGCGAGGATTCTATGGTTTAAGCCGTCCGAAATCCGACCAAACAACCCCCGTCGAACCCTGTTCGACAAAAATCCAGAGCCGTCCAAATCAACCACCGCAATCAAGAACAAGTTTGCTTAATYATATGATTTAAACAAAAAGTCCTTCAGAAACTAACATCCCATAACCAAAACCAAAACAAGAACAAGTTGCAGACAAGTTCAAACATAAATTACAAATCCAAAAGGCCCACATCAATTCTCCACCCATCAACACACAATCAACAACCCCTAGCAAAAGGCTGGGGGTACAATCTGGGATTTGGAAAAGTGGGCTGGTATAAAATGGCAGAACCCATCCTTTAAGCCTTCAGAACTCATTTCTCTTTCTTTTCTCCCAAAACAGAATAATCGGCCAACAATTGGCAATCGGCATGCGGCGCAGCACCGGCAAAACGGCGGCGATGGGCTGACTGCCGGTAGTGTTTTCTGGCGGCAACGCCACGTGGTGGGGCCAGCTCCGATTCGGAGGGTGCAAGTCCCTCTCTGTCCTCTTTGGAAAAATTGACGTCGCAGGCTGGGCGGATAGAAACGGCGAGCGGCATAGGTGGCTGCGTGGATGCGGTGGTCTCCTCTCCTCTTTCGACTGGATTGCAGTGGCGGTTGGTGGCGTTGATGCAAGGCGCTGGGGCGGCGATTTGGAATGGAGTATGCTGGGTGGCTGGGGTTACCAATCGAGTGCGGGCCGATTGACCGCGGCTGAATCGAACGGCGGCGGTGTTGAAATCGTGGGGCCTCTGGGTGGCGATTCGGCCGGTGGTTGATAGATTGGCAGTTTGGAGAAGAAAGGAAAATGAAGAAATAAAGGGTGCAGACGGGTTTGAAGAAAAGAGGCTGGGTTCTAGGGTTGTGATTTGGGGAAGGTATTTAACGTGATTAAGATCTTTGTAAGATTACATAAAGGCCCTTGTCCTTCTATATTTATAATTTAATAAATTTAAAAAAATAGAAAAACTCTGATCCACACGAATTATTAGATCTAAGGCCATGATTAGTCCCTAGGTTCACATATAATGACGGGGTTCTCATTTGAACCCAATCCTATATATATATATATATATATATA
>BMAC01000038.1:376765-397008 GCA_014905375.1 Phtheirospermum japonicum
TATATATATATATATATATATATATATATATATATATATATATATATATATATATATTAGATAAAAAATGTATTTTTTCTCAAATATATAAATTTAAGACAAAAACTCAATATTTATATTATTTTAATTTGCCCTCAAACTATAAGATTCTTGCTCTTTGCTCCTAATTTCCCGCTGACAGAATCTAGAAGAAATATTCCGACAAAAATAAACTTTAGAGGGCAACATTGATAATTCTTGTATATTAAGGGGTAAAGTGAAACAAAAAAATACTTCGGGGTGGGTGGTGGGTGGGGGGGAGGTGTAATGGGTAAAAAACATACATTGGAGGGAAAAAAATAATTTTTTCTATATTGGAAGATTCTTTTCTCTCAACCTTTAAATAGTCATCTATTATGAATTGTAAATGCACTTTTTTGATGGAGAGAAAAATAGCGAGAGGCTTAATACTAATTTATAGGAGATTGAGATTGTTCCGCCCTGAAAATAACGCCAGGAACACCTGTTTCCTCCCTGAGAATTTCCTGACCTGATTCAAGAAAACACGTTAGAAAAGACCATTGGGGGTTTTCTGGTGGAAACCTCTCCGATGCTTAAGTCAGTTAAGCGCTTTGGATTGGAATAAGCAAAATCAAGAGAAGAATGCTTAGAATATCATACCTCTCAGCCTTGGGTCTGAGATATTTATATCTTTTGCTCAGTGGGGCGTTTTTGGGATCTCGAAAATAGAAAACCCACAAATCTCGGGCCGTTACCCAAGTCGATCTGACCTGGAAGCTTCTTTCCAGAAAACAGATCAACTCTGTTGCTAAGCTCTCCCCATTCCTGGCTTGATCTATTGAAACCTTATCCAAGGTTCCCAATGTGGTAAGGACAGTCTTTATAATGCTTATAGGCTTGTCTTCAACCTCCCCTTATTTCCTGCTAAGGTCACCAGTTCAGCTCATCCCCACCAGGTCTACTAGGGTAAACCGCCGTACAGGATGTTTTTGACCAGATTATCATACTCGGGGCAGGTAGGGGCGTGGCCCCACCACCGTAGATTTTCCTAATCTGAACAGGATAAATCCATCCTTTGAGTCACAAGCCCAGATCAGGATCAATCTTCTTAAGTCTCCTGCCCAAATCGCCTCACTTTTCCTTTCAGGGTTAAAGTGGCAACTCGGGTTATCCCAACCAGATCTTACTCTCATATTCCTCTTGATTTCTCCAGGTCAGGCATATTTAAGCGTACCAACCAGCCCCCCCCCCCCCCCCTAGTGGTTGGGATGAACCGCAAAGACCTAGGGTTCCCTTTCAGGCAGTTGAGATTTTCAACACGTCTTTTCAAATTCTTCAATCTGTCATGCACGAATCCCGCTGAGTCCGCATTTTAAATCAGGTCGTATTTTTAAGGATGATCTGTAACGTCTGGTATTTTGTCTTCAACGGTTGAGAACCCAACACGTCCCCTCAAGTATTGTGCCTCTGACATGCATTAAATGCACGAATCCTATCAAATCTCTTTTTTCCCAAAAATTATTTTCAAAACTTATCTTATCCTTTCTCCCGCGATACCCTTATCATTTCTATTTCTCTTCCTCACCAGGCACTTGTTTCTCTCTCTGTATCTCTAACTCGTAGCTTCACCTTCTTCAAGCATTTTCTGATCACCTCCAAAACCAGGTATTTTCTCAATCTCTGTTTTTTTCAAATTCCTATTATGTCTACTCAATCATCTTCTTCTTCTTCTTCTACCCACCTGAGCCCGGCGCCTTCTTCACCGACAACATTCTCCTCTTCCCCGAATACTTCCAGTGAATGGCTCCCTCTTATTCCGGGACATCCCGATAACACCGTTTCTATCCTTAGCGATAAGACGGTGGAAGGGTTGAGATCGAGATTTCAATTTCCTGTAGAATTCTTGTTAGTTTACCCAGGAATGGATGAAAGGGCTTACCAGCCACGGGCCAGCCACCTGACCTTTTTCGTCGACCAATTCCAAGCGGGGTTGCATTTCCCCGTCAACTCCCTCATACTAGAAATCGCTTAAATGTACAAAATCACGGTACACCAATTCGTCCCAAACTCCTTTAGGATAATCATAGGTTATAATTTAGCCATGCGATACGCTGGACTAACTCCTACGGTCCAGACATTTTATCCACTGTTTCAGGCCAAGAGTGCCTCTTCCGGTTACTTTTACCTATGTGCTCGCGCCGACGTTCGTTTCTTAACCGACGGTCTTTCTTCCAACAGAGCGTGGAGGAAGATATTCTCCTTTGTACACTGCTCTGGCGATTGGGGCTTTTCCCCTAAGTCCATCGACCAACTCCCACCTCAGGCCCAACTATTTGTGGGAGACAGGTCTCCCCTTTTGAAGAAAATTATCGCAACCTTGAATGAAAACATCTTCTATTTGACTAAACTTCTTCTCCCCTTTGTTCTGGATTTCTTTAATTCCAGAGAAGAGACAGGTCCTTTGACCCTGATATTGGTACATGCAAAATAAATGCCCTGTCTTGCCTCCTTTCACTTCTTACGTACTTGGTAGATCTGACCTTTGGCCCGTTACTTAATATTCTCTCTCTCTCTCTCTCTCTCTCTCTTTTTTTTTGTAGCCACCATGATGCGAAAAACACTAGAGGCTCAACAAGCTACCGCGCTCCCTAAGAAGAGATCTTTGAGAGAGCGAACTGCTGGATAAACAGAAGCTGCTCAGCCAGTGCAGTCTGGCCCGCACGAAGGGTCTACCCCACCTGAGGTGGATTTGACAGTTTAGTCCGAGTCAGGAGAAGAACGGGCGCGTCTTTTCCGGAAATGGGCTAGATTAGGAAAGGAGGCGGCTACTCCAGGAGTCAAAGGGGTTAACCCCAAAGCCACTTTGTTCGCCAGTACTTCCGTTCTGAACTGCTCTGGAGCAGTGGTCATCCAGTTCATTTAAGGCCAATACCCAGCGTCTGATCGAAAAAGTCTGGAGAAATGGTCCGACCCAGAGTTGATAGAGTCTCTATGTCAAGACGAGGCTAGGGAAGTCCTTCTTTCCTCTTGCATATGTTTCAAGTTACTATCATTGTAATTTTTACCAATCCCAATCCCATTGTATCTTACCAGGACGCAGTGAAGAGGTCCATGCTGGTTGCCCGCGCCAAGGGTTCCTTGATGAATGCTGATCTGGTCTAGGAGCACAATCTCTTGAAGGAGAAGGATAAAAGGCTGATGGCGCTCTGTAGGGAGAGAGGGGCAGAGCTGAAGAAAATCAAGGCGGAGTTATTGGCTGCCAAGGAAGGAGAAGAAGAGGCCCGAGCTGAGATGTTAAGCCAGGTCGAGGCAGCTCTGGAGAGGGCTTGGGCAGAGGGAAGAACTGGATTTCTTAATTCAGAGGATGGGCTCTGGTTTATATAGACAACGAGGGAGGCTACTAAATAGGCCTTCCTTGAATCGATGGATCTCTACAAACTCATCGTGCCCGAGGCCCTAGTATAATTACAACTTGGCCTGGACGCTTGTGAGAAATGGTCCAAGGAGAATCCCTCGACTCCTTACGTTCGGAGCCAGCCCATCCAGGGAAACCCCGAGTCTACAAGCTTCTCCTATTCTGCCGAAGGGGATCGTCTTCACCAGCTCGGAGCTCATGAATTTGCTAAAAATGTGCTCAAGATCTTTCAGGCTCCTGTTCCAGGGTCTTCCTCTCAACTAGACCAGAGTGTGACTCTAGCACTTCCTGCCTCTACTCCCTCCCCGACCTTCACTGGTCTGGGTGAGTTACCCGGCGGTATCACCCAGCGACCTTCCTGAGGAGGATGCTGTGGAGCAGTTTTCTAGAGACCTGGATGCTGGAGATGGTGGTGTTGTGGGCTAGGCTGGTCTAGTTTGTATTCTATTTTCTGTTTTGATTCTGACTGCTTTTTATTTTAAACAACTCTTGTCGTTTTGTGATTTTAGGGTGTCCTTATTTTAAGGAAACCCTAGTACTATTTTGTTATGGATCACGTGCTCTGATTTCTTTATATACGTATTCTCCATTATGCATTTCATTATGGCTTCTTCCTCTTTACTCGAAGAAATTGATACATTGAAGAGGAAAAATCTCACACTCTTTACTGAAAACTTCAAACTTTCTGTGCTTCGCGAATATGCAGACTTTTGGAGATTAAGAGGCAAAAGAAACGCCACTATAAGCGTGAGTGGGACGAGCTCCGCCAGCTTAACCATCAACTCCAAGAGGAGAAAGCTGATCTACTCGAATCAGTATGCCGACTGACAACCACCGCCAGCGAGGCTCACTCCACCTTTGAACGGGCGGATAAGTATCTCCAACGCCTCCATGAGACTGAGCGCAAACTGTGGCGTGTTCTCTAGGCTTTAGTTTCTGATAGGAGGGCTTCCTCTTCCCACCCATGACGTTTAATGTTACTGCATTCAATTTTCATTTTGTTTGTATTTTCCAAGATCTTTTCTCATGTACTTGGATCTCCTTGAGTTAAAATAACATCCGTACTTGAATATGCTCTGGGTTACTTACAATGGGTCCGAACCACTTGATTAAATCAGGGCTTAAAGTAGAATTTGGGGCTCATGCCTTTAATTGCTTATCAGGTCAAGTCAGGGATGTTCGTCCCTTAGCCGATCAGGATTAGATATTTTACTGACAATCAGGTCAGGTATTTCGGGGCATCCGTCCTTAGCCAACCAGGGCTACAATTTCACTGACAATATATGGCCAGGATTTTTGAGGCATCCGCCCTTAGCCAATCAGGGCTAAAATTGCGTTGACAATCAGGTCAGGATTTTTGGGGCATTCGCCCTTAGCCAACAAGGGCTACAATTTCACTGACAATCAGGTCAGGATTTTTGGGGCATCCGCCCTTAGCCAATCAGGGCTAAAATTTCACTGACAATCAGGTCAGGATTTTTGGGCATCCGCCCTTAGCCAATCAGGGCTAAAATTTCACTGACAATCAGGTCAGGATTTTCGGGGCATCCGCCCTTAGCCAATCAGGGCTAAAATTTCACTGACAATCAGGTCAGGATTTTCTGGGCATCCGCCCTTATCCAATCAGGGCTAAGATTTCACTAACAATCAGGTCAGGATTTTCAGGGCATCCACCCTTAGCCAATCAGGGCTAAAATTTCACTGACAATCAAGTCAGGATTTTTGGGGCATCCGCCTTTAGCCAATCAGGTCTAAAATTTTACTGACAATTGGGTCAGTTTGATATAAAACAAGGATAAACTCAAATAACATATTTTATATAAATAAACTTCATGCATTAAATTTACACATAATATTTTCGTAGGTTTGCTACATTCCATGCTCGGGGAACTGTGACCCCATCCATCTGCTCTAATTCATAAGCCCCTCCTGCAAGAGTTTTCGTGACCTTGTACGGTCCTTGCCAAGTAACATCTAGCTTTCCCTTGGGCTTACCTAAGTAAGATCTGTGGAGAAACATGTCTCCTATTCGAAAATGCCTCTTCACTACCGATTTATTATAGGTTGCCCTGATCCGTCCCTTCATGTGTTCAATCTTTACCAAAACTCTTTCTCTCTTTTCCTCAATCAAATCTAGCGTATCCTGTACAAGTAACTCATTCTGGCTTTCATAAAATCTCTGTATTCGGTGAGTATCCATACTTATGTCCATGGGAATTACGGCATCCATGCCATATACAAAGCTAAATGAAGTTTCTCTAGTGCTTTCCTTGGGGTTAGTTCGATAGGCTCATAGGATTGTACTGAGATCCTCCACCCATCTGCCTCCTGACTCTTCTAAACGTGCCTCAATCCCCTGCACCAGGATTTGATTAGTCACCTCGACCTGACCATTTGCTTGAGGGTGGTAAACAGATGTGAAATGCTGGTCTATCTTCATCTTTATGCACCAGGCTCGAATCCGAGCTCCCATGAACTGCGTCATTATCGGACACCAAGATCCTCGGGACTCCGAACTGGAACACGATATTCCTCCACAAAAATCCCATTACCTCTTCTTTCGTAACTTTTGCTAAGGCTTCAGCATCAACTCACTTGCTGAAATAATCCACGCCCACGATCATGAATTTTTTCTGGGCTGGAGCTGTGGGGAAAGGTCCCACTAGATCTATCCCCCACCTGTCAAAGGGGCAGGGAGAGCTCATTGTCATGAGATCCTCTGCAGGTCGGTGCATAAGTGGAGAGTGTTTTTGACAATTGTCTCATGCTTTCACAAAGTTCTCCGCATCTTGCCTGATTCTCAGCCAGAAGTAGCCTGCCCGCATTATCTTGCTAGATAAGACTCTGGCCCCCATATGATTACCAAAAAATCTTTCATGAACTTATTTGAGCATGTGGACGCACTCCTTCGCGCTTAGACACTTCAGGAGAGGTTTTCCGAACCCTCTTCGAAATAGCTCTTCTTTGATTATGCAAAATCTGGCCGACCTGATTCGTAGCTTTGTTGCTTCTCTTCTATATTTTGGTAGCTCTCCCTTATCCAAGTATGATTTAATAGGAGAACGTCAATCCTCCTCGCCTTCCTCTAATGCATTAACCTCCTCTTCCCCATATTCCCGATGGGCCATCAATAATGTGATCACTCTTTCTTGACAATCAGTTGCCGAGATGGCTACCTTAGCCAGGTAATCAGCTTGGTTATTTTCTTCTCTAGGGATTTGGTGAACATCCAAGGCGTCCAAGGTATTAGCCAGTTCACGAAATCGAGCTAAGTATTTTAGCATTTGCCCTTACCTCATCTCGAATTCCCCTCTTATCTGCTTACAAACAAGCTACGAATTCACATTTGCACGTATTCGTTTTGCTCCCAACTCCTTCGTCATCTGGACTTCTGTCAACAATGCTTCATACTCCGCTCCATTATTAGATAAAGAATAGTTCATTCGTACTGAGTACTCAGTGGTCACTCCCTCTGGGTCTACCAATACTATTCCTGTGCCACACCCCAGGTTTCCCACTGAGCCATCTGTGTAGATTGTCCACTCTTTATTCTCATCGGTAGAGCCGGCCATTTCTTGCATAAAATCAGCTAATGCCTTAGATTTAATTTCCAACCTTCCTTCAAAATATATGTCAAACTTGCTTAATTCGATTATCCAATTGACCAACCTTCCCAAAACCTCTGGCTTACACATTGTGGACTAGTAAGTTAGTGCGAACTATGATCTTGTGGGAGAGAAAGTAAGGTCGTAGTTTCCGGGCAGTCCCAACCAAGTTTACCATGGCCCTCTCTATTTCTACATACCGGAGTTCAGCCTCATGTAAGACCTTGCTCCAATAGTACACTGGCTTCTGCAACTTTCCCTCTTCCCGAAGCAAGACCGTGCTTACCGCTAATTTCTCCACAGACATATACAAAATAAATGGCTCCCCCACAATCGGCTTAGTTAATAATGACATACCTGCTAAGTGCTCTTTCAGCTTCTAAAATGCCTCCTAACATTTCTTGTCCACTAGAATCGGGCCTTCTTTCGTAATGCTCTGAAGAATGGTAAGCTCTTTTTCGCCGATCTGGAGAGAAACCTGCTCAAAGCGTTGATTTGCCCAGCCAAACATTGGACCTCCTTAACATTTTTTGGAGGTGTCATATCCACGATAGCCCTAACCTTTTCCGGGTTGGCCTCTATCCCCCTTTCCGTAATCGTATACCCCAAGAATTTTCCTGCTCTTAACCCAAATGCACACTTCTTGGGGTTTAGCTTCATCTTATATTTTCTGAGGATGTCAAAGGTTTCTCTCAAGTCGTCCACGCGTGACGTTGCCTTAATACTCTTAACCAACATGTCGTCTACGTACACTTACATATTTCTCCCGAGCTGGTTTTTAAATATTTTGTCCACCAGTCTTTGATACGTAGCTCCCGCATTCTTGAGGCCAAACGACATTACCACATAATAATATGCTCCTTTTGGCGTTATAAAATTGACCCGCTTCCAGTCTTCCTCCGCCAACCTGATTTGATGATAGCCTTGCAAGGCATCCATCATGCTTAATAATTCGCATCCAGATGTGGAATCCACCAGCTGGTCTATCCTCGGGAGTGGATATTGATCCTTAAGGCAGGCACGGTTGAGATCTCTAAAGTCGATACACATTCACCAGCCTCCCCTGTCTTTGGTACTAGCACAACATTGGAGAGTCATTCTGGGAATTGTATCTCCTTAATGTGTTTAACACGTAATAACTTGTCCACTTCCGCCTCAATGATGGCCTCTATCTAAGGGCCAAAATTTTGCTTTCTTTGTTTACAGGCTTTGCTGTAGGGCTTATATTAAGACGATGTTCTGCCACATCCAGGTCGATCCCCACCAAATCTTGTGGAGACCAAGTAAAAATATCTACGCTATTTCTCAAAAGTGCGACCAGTTCTACTTCTGGGGCCAAGGTCGTTCCTATCCGCAGGACTCGACTGTCATCCCTTGGGATTACCTCCACTGACATCAGGTTCTCCTCCTGCTGAATTAGCTCAAGCCTGGCTTCCTCTATTCTCGCTCTTTTGCCCCGCCTTTCTTCGTCATTGCGTCGAACACTCTCCATGGATGTCTGGCGTGACACGTACTGGTCTCCTTGATCTTTGACAACCCCGTCCTGAGCTGGGAATCTTAATTTCATGTGATAGACTGAAATCACTTCTTGGAATTTGCTTAAGGATGGTGCCCCTAACATGGCATTATACAAAGAAGGCGCGACGACCACCAAGAATCGTACTGATCTGGTTTGCCTGAACGGGTCATCCCCTAGTGTGACCAGGAGATTTATTACTTCGAGCGGTTTCAGGGCTTCACCCAAAAAACCGACCAATGAGGTCGTGACTTCCTCCAGCCTCTTCATTCAAATTCAATTTTCGAAAGTAATTGTAGAATATGATATCTTCCTAGCTCCCCATGTCAATAAACATTCGCCTCACATTGTAATTAACAACAGTGGCTGTGATGACAAGGGTATCCATATGAGGGGCTAAGATACCATTCTCATCTTCAGATCCAAAGCATATATTTGGGCTCGGGACTATTTGCCCAACGTCTCGTTCTCTCCTGGTCAAATCCTTTCCAGCCCGTACGTAACTATTTTGGGTTCGCCGAGAATGCTCATCCCATTCACCCCCAGTGATCATCAGAATCTCCCCTCGCACCTGCTGGGGTTGGTTTTCTCTCTGAAAGTTTGTGTGACCAACATTTCGCCCTTGCCTGGTCTGATACTGGTCCTTCTTAGAGGGGCTAGCTTTGAAACTATCCCTTCTTGTTCGTATAAACTCTTTGAGGTGTCCTGCTTATACCATCTGTTCTATCTCGTCCTTCAATTGTGTGCACTCATATGTATCATGGACATATTCATTATGATATCGATAGAATCGATCAGATTTTTCCTTTCTTGGCTTCTGGGAGTATGTTCTAGGCCATTTGAGGTCGGGATGTTGCTCAATTGTCTGCATAATCTCTCCCAGAGGTGAATCCAAAGGTGTATACCTATCAAATCGAGGACAACCTCCCACCAGATCAATCCTGGGCTTCTTCACTTGTGCCCTATCTTCCCTATAGGGTCGTTCTCTCCACTTCTCTCCATCGTCCTTTATCTTCAAAGCTTCTCCCAAGTGGATGTATTTTTCCACTCTCTCCAAGAGTTCTCCAAATTTAAGTGCCGGCTTTACCACCAACGACTGGAAGAACTCCCCCTTCCTAAGCCCTTGAGCCAGAGCATTGACCAAGAGCTCTTCAGAGGCTGAAGGCACCTATAGTTTGGCATCTGTAAAACTTTTGATATATCCACGCAGGTTGTCATTTTCCTTTTGCTTCAAGCTAAACAGTTCCAGCGGCATTTTTTGATTTTTCTGCATCTGGTGAATTGGTGAAAGAATGCAGCTAAACTCATCAAAGTTGCTTATGGAATGGGGTGGGTGGGGGTGGGGTATTTAGCTAAACCAGAGATGGGCTGACTTCATGAAGGTCGTGGGGAAAACCTGACACATGACCGCATCAGAAAACTTGTGCAAGGTAGCTATGATCTCGAATCGGCTCAAGTGATCCCACAGATCCGTTGTCCCATTGTATTCCAAGCCCATGGAATTATAAGAAGCTGGGAGATCGTCCCCCATGACCGCCTCCGTGAACGGAGTGCTCCGCCGTGCTTGGCCTGTACCCGTGCCCGCCATTTTTTATTTAACTTCCCTAACTTCTCTTTGCAAATTCTGCATTTTCTCGGTGAGGTCAGGGTTGGTTTTGCTTGAAGTTTAGCTTTATGAAGCAGAGAAACTCTCTTCGTCCTCCTGGGGGGAAGCTCTAGCCATTCGCTGGGCCGTACGAGGTGGCTCCATCTCCAGCGGCTGGTTTGCCTTGGAGGGTGGTGATGAAAGTTCAGCAAATTTCTTTTCCACAGCCACCTCTACCGCTTTCCTGATGAGGTCAGATAATTGCCTCAAAAGGAAATCATTCAACGACCCTCCTTCTGCTTGCTGGGATCCTCCTGGAGGGGGTTGTGTTGTGCTCGGTCTAGTTGCTGCCAATGGCCCTTCTGTCTCCAGCATGCCCGTTGGCGTAGCAGAACTTGATGTACCACCCATTTCTGCCACCAGATTTCGCCTGAGTCCATATGATGCCATGCTTTCTCATGTCTTAGCCTTGCTCACCTTATTCCCACAAACAACGCCAATTGTTCCACCCTGGAAATTATTCCAAGAAAACACCTATTTCCTCCTTGAGAATATCCTGACCCGCTTCAAGAAAACATGTTAGAAAGGACCACCGGGGGTTTTTCGGTGGAAACCTCTCCGTTGCTTAAGTTAGTTAAGCGCTTTGGATTGGAATAAGCAAAATCAAGAGAAGAATGCTTAGAATATCATACCTCTCTCAGCCTTGGGGCTGAGATATTTATAGCTTTTGCTCAGTGGGGCCTTTCCGGGATCTCAAAAATAAAAAACCCGCAAATCTCGGGTTGCTACCCTAATTGATCTGACCTGGAAGCTTCTTTCCAGAAAATAGATCAATTATGTCGCTAAGCTTTCCCCATTCCTGGCCAGATCTATTGAAACCTTATCCAAGGCTCCCAAGAAGGCCAAAATAGTCTTTATCAGGCTTATAGTCTTGTCTTCAACCTCGCCTTATTTCCTTTTAGGTCACCAATTCAGCTCATCCCCACCAGGTCTACCAGGGTAAACCGCCGCACGAGATGTTTTTGACCAGATCATCTTTCTCAGGGCAGGTAGGGGCGTGGCCCCACCGCCGTAGTTTTCCTGACCTGAACAGGATAAATCCATCCTTTGAGTCACAAGCCCAGAACAGGATCAATCTTCTTAAGTCTCGCGCCCAACTCACCCCAGTTTTCCTTTCAGGGTTAAAATGGCAACTCGGGTCATCCCAACCAGATCTTAATCTCATATGAGTCTTGATCTCTCAAGGTCAGGCATATTTAGGTCGTACCAGAGATTATTATACAAACAATTTATGTTTTATAATACTAAAATCATTATACAAATAAATGGAAAGCTGATAAAAAAAATTGAAGGGTGGTATGACCTAATTTCGGTCGACCTGAGGTCTCATGGTGGCTGGTTAACCTTGCAGCCGGCTTTGCTTTGGAGAGCTGACCAGAGGTGGCCCTTGATGATGGGGGCAGAGCTGATATAAGCCTTAGGAAACCTCAAGTTTCATGATAGCTCAGGAAGGATGAACTGAACAAATTAATGCACCGTGATGGTTGGAGAAACTAAAACAAGAAGGGATTATGTGACTTTATCCAAAAATCCCTCAATGGAGGTTTGAAAGAAAAAGGAAAGTGCTAAGCTACGCACTGATTTGGTAACACCAAGTCACTAAATTTGACCCACGGCTGGATAGTCCCAGGTCATGGGAGAGCTGATCTAATAGGTCGGCTTGAGAAGGCATTGTATGAGTTTATGATGGTCACTTAGGAAATACAAATTAAATCGAGCTGGATTAAGCTATGCTCTTCCAGGATTAAGTTCGAGGAGGAATCCCATCTTGATTAAGAAAGTGCCTGGGGGCAAACCAGATTCATTTAGTTCTGGTCGCCTAAAGGAGAACTGAGCTGCTTAGGTCATCTGTATAATAGCCCGAGATTCAAGAGCAAATCTCTCTAGGATCTCGGAAAGGCCCCAACTAATTTATGGTATTAATATCTTAGCTGGTAGAGGTAATGAGGTAACACATTTTACCATCTACTCATTTTAGCACTTTTTAAAAATTGCTCAGTCTCATAACTGACTTAAGTTTCGGAGACAAATCCACCAGAACCCTTCCAGTGGTCCTTTTTATCGTGTTTTTAGAACAGGTCTTACAGGTTACGAGGGAGGAATATCTTTGCTCCTGAATTAGTATTTTTGGGCGAATCAAATTGGCACCGTCTGTGGGAAACGTGAACCAGGCTGGGAAGTGAGGCGGAGTTGATGGATATAGTCGGACTTCGACAGAATCTGGTGGTAGAGCTGGGTGGCACGCCAAGCTCTGCCGCACCAATAGTGGCCCCAGACATAGTAGAGCCTCCAACCACAAATAGATAAGACGAACCGCAACCTCCTCTGGGAACATCCCCAATCGACGATAGTAAGCTTGTCGGTGACTCCTTTCTATAGCAAATATCCAACCTCATCGGTAAGGCAGTGGCAGAGGATGTAGACAGGAAATGGGCAGAATTCTCGCCAACCCATTTCAGAAGAGGCCAGCCACCGGAAGAAAAAACGGCCAAAACCCCTTAGGGCACAACAAAAACCACTGTTCGGGAAGAGGAAGAAAGCTCTTTTGGCTCGGATAGCGACACTTCAAGCAGATGCAACCCAGATCTCACCGAACAAATGCAGAACTTTCAAAAGGAGGTTATAGAGGTTAAACAAAAAATGGTAGGTAATATGACAGGGCAGACACGTCGAAGCACCCCATTCATGGAAAACGTCATGATAGATGACTTGCCAGCCTCTTACCGATCCTTAGGTTTTGAGTATAATGGAAAGACAGATCCATGAGATCACCTGTGCAAATTTGAGAACGTGACTACTTTACACAAATTCTCAGACACAATAATGTGTCGAGTCTTCCCCATGACTTTTACTAAGTTAGCTCAGCTCTGGTTCTACCAACTACAACTTCGCTCCATAAGCAGGTTCAAAGAGTTCAGCTTGACATTCTAACATCAGTTCACCAGTTACAGAAAATATCAAAAAATACCGTTAGACTTATTCAGACTAAAAAAAAAGGAAGGAGAGGGCTTGCGTGGGTATAGAAGTATTTTACTGATACCAAATTAGAGGTACCATCAGCATCCGAGGAGCTCCTAATGAACGCCCTATCTCAAGGGCTAAGATGGGGAGAGTTCTTTTAGTCATTGGTGGTTAAACCAACACTCATGTTTGGCGAGTTGCTAGCAAGGGAGGAAAGATATATACATTTTGAGGAGGCTCTAAAGCTAAAGGACAATGGAGATAGGCGAAAGGAATGAGCTGATAAGGACGAAAGGACTTAGGTTAAGAAATCCAGAACTAACCTAGGGGAGGATGACCTAGATTCGGTCGATACACATCCTTGGCTTCACCACAGGGTGAAATCCTCCAAGCTATCGAATGACATCCCGATCTCAAATGGCCGAGATTGTACACCCAAAAATCAAAAAAGGAAAAATCCGATAGATTCTGCAGATACCACAATGAGTATGGCCATGATACTGATCAGAGATAAAATAGAGGGAATAGTGCAAGCAGGTCATCTCAAAGAATTTATACATGCAAGGAAAGAAGAATCTAGACCTGACCATTATAGAAAGGAGCAGCATCACGCTTCCAGACGCGAGCAAGAAGGTAGCGCAAGGAGGGTAAGAGAGGAGACCAATCTCAAGTAATCCGGGGAGAAACTCAAATGATCATGGGAGGCACTTTGGATACACAATCGCGTTGTGCACAAAAAATTTATGTGCGTGTCGCAAGGGATATCTCGAGGAGAGCACAGGAGGTCGAGCAATTAATCCCGAACCTGAACATCTGCTTTGGGTCGGAGGATGAGGATGACATTTTAGTGCCTCACATAGATGCTCCGATAATAACATCCATAATTGCTAATTACAACGTAAGTAGAGTCTTTATTGATACAAGCAGTTCTATAGATATATTGTTTTACGACTGTTACAGAAAATTAAACTTGGATCTAAGATTAGAGGAGGTCACATCCTCACTGGTAGGGTTCGTAGGGGGGGAGCTCTGCAACCATTAGGTGCGGTAAGCTTGCTAGTCTTGTTGGGGGAAGACCTGTTTAGGAAAATTAAATCGATACGCTTTCTCGTAGTGGACGCACAGTCCTCTTATAATGCTAGGCTTGAAAGACCATCCTTGAGTCAGTTTCAAGCAGTAGTTTCCGTTTACCACATGAAGATGAAATTCCCTGCTTGGGAAGGAGTAGGAGAAGTAAGAGGAGATCAGTACACATCACGACGGTTTTATGTGGAAAGCATTAGGAGGGCCGAGGTTGAGAGAAAACCTAAAAGAGATAGGACAAAGGAAGTAATACCTGAATCAGCTCAGACTGAGGAAAATCTAATGTCACTAGAGGTGGGTCTGGGAGACGGTAGTAGAGTTTTATGAGTAGGAACGATGCTAATCCAAGTCGAGGTGGAAAAGTTGTTACGGGCAAAACACATCCAAGAAATACAATTCCCAGAATAGCTTTCCAACGCTGTATTATTTCCAAAGACAGAGGAAGATTGGAGGATGAGCATTAATTTTAGGGATCTCAACTGTGCCTGTCCTAAGGACCATTATCCATTACTAAGAATAGATCAGCTCGTGGACTCCACCTCGGGTTGAGAATTACTTAGTATGATGAATGCTGCCCAAGGGTACAACCAAATCAGACTGGCTAAAGAATATTGGAAAAGGGTTTGTTTCATAACCCCAAAAGGAACATATTGTTATGTGGTCACGCCTTTTGGGCTCAAGAATGCAGGAGCCACATACCAGTGGTTGGTACATAAAATGTTTGAGGCCCAACTCAGAGGAAATATGGAGGTATACGTGGACAGCATGTTAGTTAAGAGTGCCAAGGTAAAATCGCACGTGGACGACCTGAACGAAACTCTCAACACTTTGAGGAAATACCAGATGAAGCTTAATCCTATTAAATGCGCATTCATAGTAAGAGCTGGAGAATTATTGGGGAATATGGTCATAGAAAAATGGATAGAAGCCAACCCAGAAAAGGTCAAGGCTATCAAGGATATGCAACACCCACAGAGCGTCAAAGAGATGCAATGTTTGGCTGGCCGAATAGCTGCTCTAAGTAGACTCGTTTCTTGATCAGCAGAAAAGAGCTTGCTATATTTTCGAGCTCTGCGGAAGAAATCACATTTTCACTGGGATGAGGAATGTCAAATCACCTTCGGCAGATTGAAAGAATACTTAGCTAATATGTATATACTCACCAAATATGTGGTGGGCGAGCCTTTAGTTCTGTACATGTCAATTGGTAAGAAAGCTATAATCACAATCGTTCTTAGAGAAGAGGGAAGGTTGCAAGAACCAGTGTATTATTAGACCTAGTGTTGCATGACGTTGAGATCTGATACGTGGAGGTAGAACGAGCTGTGCTAGGCTGGTCGGCTCGGCCCGGAAACACAGACCTTATTTTCTTTCACTCATGATAATGGTCAGGACTAACCTACCTTTGAAGACGATAATAGGCAAGCCAGAGGTCTCAGGGCAGTTAGTAAAATGGATCATTGAGCTCAGCGAGTTCGACATAGATTTCAAAGGACGAACAACAAACAAAGCCCATGTGTTGGTAGACTTCATGCAATTTTACAATTCTTTTTAAATTCCATAAAGAGAAAATGGATTCTTAAACCCCTTTCACGCTCATGTCACGTCGAGGTACTGCAGAAGAAAAAATAGCAAAATCAAATCTAATTTATCGTAATCGATTAGTTAACATGTTAGTTAACCGTGTTTTGAAACACTAAAAAAAAAATCATTGTCTTATCAAATTATCTATCGAGCCATAAAAAAATTCAACAAAAGACAGAAATAAATCCCCTATCTGTTTTATGTTGAGCAACACGTAGAGTAAGTTCCTCTGAGAAAAAGGGAGATTAGATTATCTACACTGACGGATCAGTGGGTACCCTAGGATGCGGAGCAGAAATAGTGTTAATAAGCCCAGAAGGAATTACTACTGAATATGCAGTGCGAATGAACTACCGCTTATCAAAAAATGAGGCGGAGTATGAGGCTCTCTTGAGAGGGATACAAATGGTGAAGGATCTCAGGGCTGAACACATAAGTGTACAGGTAGATTCCCAACTGGTATGTAAACAGATACGAGGAGAATTTGATATACGAGAAGACCGCATGAGAAAATACGTAGCTCGATTCCATGAGATGTCCAAGGATACCATATTCTTGGACATGCTCCAAATTCCTAGAGAAGAGAATGTTCGGGCAGATTATTTAGCTAAAATAGCTAGTTTATCAATGGACTGCCAATAAAGAGTAATCACATTATTGACGGCGCAATAAGAGTTCGGGGAAGACAAGGTAAATAAACTGAATGAAGAAGGGGATTGGTGTGCTCCCATTAAGGCGTACTTGGAGAAGGGAGAACTCCCCGTGGGAAAGAAAGAAGCAGCAAAAATACATGTCAGGTCTTCCTAGTTTTGCTTAATTCAAGGGGAATTTTTTATGAGGGGCTTTGGACAGCACCTCCTGAGATGCCTAGGCCAGAGAGAGGGAACATACATACTGAAATAAATCCATGAAGGGTGTTGTGTCAATCATATGGGCACCAGAGCCCTAGCAAGTAAGACGATACGAGTAGGGTACTTTTGGCTGCAGTTAAAGAAGAACGCGGAGACCTTGGTAAAGACTTGTGATCCGTGCTAGAGACATTCCCCACTCATACATCGTCCGGTGGAAGAGCTCATGGCAATGAGCTCTGTATGCCCTTTCGCGAAGTGGGGAATAGACTTGGTCGGACCCTTCCCTATGGCCCTGGGCCAGAAGAGATTCTTGATAGTATCCACAGACTACTTTAGCAAGTGGGTAGAGGCTGAAGTAATAGCTAAAATCACAGAGGATATGGTCATACGATTTCTCTAGAGGAATGTGGTATGCCGATTTGGTATCCCACGAGTACTCGTATCGAATAATGATACACAATTTGCAAGAGCCCGAACAAGATCTTGGTGCACAAAAATGAAGATAACACAACGCTTCACCTCTGTGTACCACCCCTAAGCGATGGCCAGGTCGAGGTTACCAATCGCATATTAGTTCAGGGTATTAAATCACGATTGGAGAAATCAGGAGGCAAATGAGTGGAAGAGCTCAGCTCGATCCTTTGGGCTTACCAAACAAACCCAAAAGAGGCTACGAGAGAAATGCAGTAATTTCTGCAGAGATTGGGGTAGAAACACACAGGCTATAGAATCTTAATGAAGAATAGAACGATTCTTTAAGGCAAGATGTATTAGACATGATAAGTAAAAAGTGGGAGCTAGCTTTCCTGAATATGGAGCATATGAGAGGACGAATTAGAGTAGCTTATAACAAAACCATGGTTAAACGGCAATTCCAGGTGGGAGACCTGGTACTCCAAAAAGCTGATATGGGTAAGACTCGAGGTAAATTGGATGTAGTGTGGTAAGGCCCATACAGAGTAATCAAGATCTTGGCTGGAGGAGCATACAAACTAGAACAAATGGATGGAACCAAACTACTACAAGCATGTAACATAACTAACTCGCGAACGTATTACGTTTGAATGATTGCATAAATATTATTTATTAAAAAAAATTAATAATAAAGGTGGAAGAAAACAATCAAAACTGACATGATAGGTGGGGGGCGGATGCCCCAAAATGATCTGATTGATCAATAAAGGAAGGATACTCTAAATTCGACCTGATAGGTCGGTAAAGGGTGACCTCCCCAAAATGATACGATCAATGAAGGGTGGATACCCTAAAACTGACCGGATAGATCGGTAAAAGGCAGAAGCCCCGAAATGATCCGATTGATCAAATAAAGGGTGGATACCCTAAAACAAGAAGTGACCAGATAGGTTAGTAAAAGGATGCCCCAGAATGATCTGATTGATCAATAAGGGTAGGATACGAAGCCGAAGCCCTACAATGATTTAAATGGGCTAGGGTGAATACCCTAAAGGGAAACTTGGAGGTGACAAAAATAAAAACGGCCAAAAATCTAGCTGTCCCAATAGGTCAGCGGAATCTCAGAGGCATAACTGACCCAATAAGTTAGTCAAAAGCCTCAAGGAAATAAAATTCAGGAACAATTAACATGATGAGACATTAGCATTGATGATCTAAATAAACCAACAAAGACAAAAGTCTCTCAATTCAGCAAGGGAAAACAGGTTAAGAGGAACAGTAAAAGGACATACTGGTATTATTTATTAAAATTCATTACAAGATAAAACCAGCAAAGGGATAAGAAACCCCATGAGGGTTAAAATAAACGAACAAAAAGTCAAAACTCGGCGGATACAACACAACTCCTGCTCCGTCTCATGAAATTTAAGACAATACTTGTCAGCACGCTCTGACTCGAATCGAGTGTTGTTCACGATAGCAGATAAGCATTGCACAGACCTAACCAAATCACTACATTCTTCTCGAAGTTTCTGGTACAACTGGCGAAGATCAAGCCATTCACATTTGTAATGGCATTTTTTCTGCCTTTTCATATCCAAGAGTTTGCGCAATTGAGAAAATCTCTCACGGAGGCTGGTATTTTCTTCCGAAAGAAGGAGATCTTCATTAAAGAAAGAAATCTTTTTTCCTTAAGGTGATCTATCTCTTTTACTAAGGATTCAGAAGCCATAATGATAATGCAACATCAGAAAAACCATTTATATAGATAATAAGAATAGGCAAAACATAGTACAAGGGTTTCCTTGCTCTACAGAAACCCTAAATAGAAAAAGACAAAAATAGTAGTTCAATATAGATGAAATTCTAAGCACAAGCCTAAACACCATATTCATGAGTATTCTGCTCATCCTCTCCCTCCTAGGCCATCCCCGAGGTGCCCTAAAACTCCTTCTCCCCAAAAATGTTGTCCAGTTGCGGACCATCCCTCAACTCATCCATTTCGGAGGTGGGGGAAGGAGAAGGCCAGAGAAAAGAAATGGGTAGGCTCTACTCTAGATGATCGGGATGACCCGAGCCTTGAGCTTGGAAAAGCTGGAAAAAATGCTCAGCAAATTCTCCCGTCTCAAGTAGGTGAAGGCGATCATCTTTCTGGTCGAAAACCAGACTAGCAGGCTCAGGGAGGGTCTTCCAAGGGAACTTCCCGGTGAAAGGGAGCTTTGGGGTTCTCAGAGGACCATCTTTCATAAGTGATTTGCATCTTTTTGTACATATTTTCATTTTCGTTTTTGTTTCACGTTGCGTGTTTTTCGCTTGCTTTTTGTTGATTTAGGAGTCGGGTAGGCCGTTTTTCGTATTTCTATATTTTCTTAGCTTCCGTACGTTTTCTTATTTATTTTCGTAGTTTTTTTTTTCACGTTTCCATTTTTCTTGGCCGTAGGACGTCCAAGCGGGGCCCACGCTCGTTGGGATCGTTGATACTCGACTCGGGATTGGACAGACAAAGCAAGGAAGTGCAACGGACGAGGTTCGATAAATCGGCGGACGCGAAAAGAACGAGAAATCGAGCCGGGCGCTGGAATCCAGCGAGTTTTGAAGATTTTGACATGGCAGTCGACTGCAGTCGGTCGACTGGACCACTCCGGAGATCGACTGAATTACAGGGCTTCAGGCCATTTTGATATTGCAGTCGATCGACTGCCGACAAGGCCGATCGACTGCCAGTCGATCGACTGCTTTTTCTCAMTCGATCGACTGAAAAGCAGATTTTTGAAGATATTAAGCAATCAGACGTCATTTCAAGGAGAACAACTTGCATCAGAGCTTCTTCCCCAGGAAGCTCCTCCAAAAACCAGAAAAAGCAGCTTTTCATCTTTTTACTTCATTTTAATTCCTATAAATTCTAGTAATTAGATATAGATTAGTTAAGTTTAGATTTAAGCTAGTTTATGTTCAAGCTTTGTTTCAAGCTATCTTTTGTGAAGATCCATCAACTTTTAAGCTTTCTCATTCAAMCTTTTGTGTAATCAACATTTGGTAACTTCTTTCCTTTAATTTAGTTTCATTTCCATGTTATTTCTTTTTAATATTGTGTTGTGCTTTGGATCATAGTTTAGTATCTCTTGTGTTTTTCAAACTTTCAATATCATTTTCTAGCTTTCTAGCTTAT
>BMAC01000038.1:408159-492842 GCA_014905375.1 Phtheirospermum japonicum
TTTAATATTGTGTTGTGCTTTGGATCATAGTTTAGTATTTCTTGTGTTTTTCAAACTTTCAATATCATTTTCTAGCTTTCTAGCTTCTAAACTTATGCTTTTAAGTTATTAAGTTACAATCAATTTCTAAGTTAGTAAAAGTTTATTAAGATCTTCATCTTTAAGCCCTTAATTCATACTAAGTAATTATGTTGACTTATTCAAATAAGTTGACTTTAATTTTCCCTCCATTTTACTCAGCAAATTCTCCCGTCTCAAGTAGGTGAAGGCGATCATCTTTCTGGTCGAAAGCCAGACTAGCAGGCTCAGGGAGGGTCTTCCAAGGGAACTTCCCGGTCAAAGGGAGCTTTGGGGTTCTTAGAGGACCATCTTTCATAAGCATCCAAACCAAAATGATAGTATGCCTGGGCTTCCTTGACTAGGAGAAGCCAGAGCTCTCGAGAATGAGAGAAAGCTCGCTTGGTCACATATCGGGTCAGTTGGATGAGTCGGAGCCCCTCTTCAGACCGGGGAGAACTAGCCTTCCCGTCTAGCACCCCTTCAGCTCGGGCTACCTCAGCCCTTTTCATTGCCTCCTCTGTCTTTTCCCTTGCCTCCTCGACTTTGCGGGCTGCCTCTTCCTGGGCCCTCTTTAGTTCGTCCTTGAGGCCATTGATGATCATCTCCTTCTCTTTGCACAAGTTCAGGAGTCTCTTCCCTCTCGAGCCAGGTCTGCATTGAGAAGAAAGTCCTGAGCTCAAGCTACCAATATGGCCATCTTGACGTTAGGCTAAGTCCAATAAACATAGTGATAATTAGTAGATGAAAGTAGAAAAGTAGAAAATAAGGAGAAATGGAAAAATTGCTGACTCTGGCATCTCGAGCCATTGTTTTGTTGAAGATTAATTATTAAACTATCAAGCATGAATTTAAAAGCATGAAAATTAATTAAACTAAATTAAATGAAATGAAAACTTACTAATTAAATTGATGAATTTTCAGCGTCTTGATGGTATAAAACTTCAATCTAAATTATCTAAAAACTAATCTAAATTAATCTAAATCTAGAAATCTAAATCTAACAATTTTGAAGAGAAACTAAGAACAACTCGGCCCTCGTTTGAGGTTGTCAATCCCTAAGAGGCCTTAGAAACCCTAAGAATAAGTTTAAAGTGTCTAACTACAGCTTAGGTAACTTACAAAATCGAATTTATGGTGTAATATTTATAGATTTTTGTTTCTTGGGCCGCAAGTCTTTTTAAGTCGATTCTGGGCACTTTAGCGGTAGCGTTAACAGTAAGGAAGCGGTAGGATAACCGTTATAGAAAGCTATCACTAGTTCTTCATTTTTGTACTTCTGCACTTCGACAACGGTTTTAGGTATTGTTAAGTAACCGTAATAGATAGCGGTATCTACTAGCGGTAGTAGCTCTCGCTAGTGCACCGTTTGCTTCTCTTCCTTCAATGATTATATAACGGTTCCAGAAGCAGTGGAATAACCGTTATAGATAATGTCAGCTACTAACTCTTGCTACTTTTTCGCCGGAAAGCTCGATATTTGACTCTCGATCATCATACTTTATCCTTTACGTGCTGAACTCTTCCAATTACTTAGCTATAAGGTGAAAAACAACAAAGTATCACCTAATTGCATCAATCTAGAAACAAAAAGCAGTAAAATAAGATAGAAGTACAAATATACGAATTTAAGCTCAAACTACCCAGCTTATACCAAAAATAATAAGAAAAATAAACTAAAATACCGACTAGAATCAAGATAACTCCCCGCTAATCATCTAGTAATGGTGTGTTGTTGAAGAGTTTCAGATTGGGATTCACCACTTTGGATACTGAGACCGCGCCTCCCTTTTCGGGACGACTGCGCTTCCGGGAAATGAGCGCCTGCTCATCCCAGAATCTAAGGGGGAAGTTAAGTCTATTGCAGATTTGGCCCGGCCTTTGGGCAGACTTATATCACTGGGAAGGAGGATCTTTTCTTATGCTCTGAGGCCAATAACTCTTTCATCATGGTGTCTGCGAAAAAAGATAAGTAAATAAAAAAAACAATAATAACAACCCTCATTAAATAGTTATAACAGATGTGAATAGGGAAGAGCTGAATAGTCTGTTCAGTATACCAATTTCAGTGGGAAGGAAACTAGTTTCCCCAACAGAATTGAAAAAGTTCAGGGTAGTAGAACTGAGGAGTCGGGATAGGTTAAAAATGTTTCTATTTAGGGATTTGACTATCTTTCTCAAGGAAGAAGATCACTCTCCCCTATTCAAATGGGCCTGGGCTGGAAGGGTCCAAATAGACACCAGGAAAAAAACCTCAATTACTCGAATAACTGGCGAAAAAATATTTTTTCCTCCATGCTTTGTTGGATGAAGGAAACTCGGTGAGGAACCTCACACCGGACCGGGTGAACAGGTAGAAAAAAACTGGTAGATGAGCTTCTTACCTGATACAAGGAATAAAAAAGTTGGGCTAAAGGAGTAAATCCAGAATATCGTGCCACAAGCCAAAAACCTACTATCAATCTAAAGGTATTTGGCACAAACTGATGCACTGGGATTTGATAAATCCGGGATACGGCCAGAATGAAAGGGTGAGGAGGGAGACGTAGCGCACCTTGAAATTGTTCAGCAAAAAAGGTTAAATACCCGGAGGAGGGTTGGGACGCTTTGTCACCAGAATCAGGGTTCACGAGGGAAAAATCATCGGAGATATGAAATTTCATCTTCAGATCCTCTAGAGATCTATCACTAATGGTGGATACTATAAAGTCAGGGTCACCGCTCTGAAAGAGGAATCTTGCTCCTCAGAAGATGATAAGGATAGTGTATTGGATAGAGATTCCAGTGGGTGGAATGAAGAGGAAGACATAATCAAAAAATGGAGGGAAAAGAGAAGTACCTAGGTTTAAGTAAGAGAAAAGTTTTGGTACAAGTAGGAAGCCTCATCGTGCCTGTGGATTTTGTTATACTGGACGTCGGGAAGGTGAGCAACGAAGGCCGAGAACACACTATCTTACTTGGTCGACCCTTCATGGCCACGAAGAACACCTTGATCGATGTGAAAAATGGGAAGTTATCTTTCTCGGTTTTGGGAGATACGGTGAACTTCTCGATCCACGACTTGAGAGCCGTTCCGCCTTCCTCCTTTCATGGTGAGAAGTGTCGAGGACGACGAGATACAAGAACTAGTTGAGGAAGCCGCTCAAGAGGTTGTGAAAGAGAATGTTGAGGACGAAGAGAGGCTAGCGCTTCGATCAGAGGGAGTGGTAGAAATATTTGAGATATCAAGCATAGAACTGACCCTTATACCAAAACCGGAGCTCAAGACCCTCCCGAGCCATCTCAAGTACGTCTACTTGGAAAATGGAGAAATAAAACCCGTGATCATCTACGCCGAGCTTCCCTCGAGAGATGAGGCACGTTTGGTGGAAGTTTTGAAAAAGAACAAGAAGGCGATAGGGTGGATCCTTGGTGACATCAAGGGGATAAGCCCCTCTACTTGTATGCATCGGATCATCCTCCAAGACGGAGTGAAACCATCAAGGGAGTGCCAACGATGATTGAACCCGAACTTGATGGAGATTGTGAAGGGTGAGATATTGAAACTTGTAGCCGAAGGTTTGATATTCCCGATCGGGGATAGTGAATGGGTGAGCCCAGTCCACATGGTGCCGAAGAAAAGCGGAATAACCGTGATTGAGAATGAACGGGGCGAGCGTGTGATGACCCGTGCGACCACCGGTTGGAGAATGTGTATAAGCTTCCGAAAGCTCAACGCCACCACCAAGAAGGACCACTTCCCACTCCCGTTCATTGAACAGATGTTGGACAAGCTCGCATGGCATCATTCGTATTGTTTTCTCGATGGATTGTCAGGATACTACCAAATCGCTATCTCATCAGAGGATCAATCCAAGACGACGTTCACGTGCCCTTTCGGCACATACGCTTTCCGACGCATGCCCTTCGGCTTGTGCAATGCACCAGCTACCTTTCAACGGTGCATGCTCTCGATCTTTTCCGACATGCTCGACAAGTACATGGAGGTTTTCACGGACGATTTTTCTATCTACGGCTCTACTTTCGACGAGTGTCTCGATCATTTGTCAAGTGTTTTGGAGAGATGTGTGGAGAACCACCTTACTTTGAGTTGGGAGAAAAGTCACTTCATGGTGAGAAGTGGAATCGTTTTGGGGCATGTGGTGTCGTCCAAGGGAATCGAGGTCGACAAGGCAAAGATCGACGTGGTTGAGAAACTTCCCCCACCGATCAACGTGAAGGGAGTGCGAAGCTTCCTCGGTCATGCGGGGTTCTATAGGAGGTTCATTAAGGACTTCTCGAAGCTTAGCCGCCCCTTGTTCCATTTACTTAGCGCCGACGTCCCGTTTGTGTTTGATGATGCTTGTCTAGCGGCGTTCGATTCATTGAAGGAAAGCTTGACTTCTACTCCCGTGGTGATAGCCCCGAATTGGTCCCTCCCATTCGAAATAATGTGCGATGCGTCGAACGAAGCGGTGGGGGCCGTCCTAGGGCAACGAGTCGACAAACTCCTCCGGGTCGTCTACTACGCAAGTCTTATGCTCAATGACGCACAGAGGAACTACACAACAACCGAAAAGGAGCTACTTGCCGTGGTTTACTCGCTCGAGAAATTCCGATCATATATCGTTGGGTCGAGGGTGATTATACATAGCAATCATGCGGCACTACGACATCTTTTCAACAAGCCTCAAGCGAAGCCGAGGCTAATCCGGTGGATCCTTCTACTTCAGGAGTTCGACGTGGAGATCAGGGATAGAAAAGGGTGCGAGAACGTAGTCGCCGACCACCTCTCTTGTTTGGAGGTCGGGAATGGAGAGAAAGAGTCCCCACTCATCGGAGAAAACCAAGCTCACGAGAACCTTTTCGGTGTGTCCGTCACACCATGGTATGCCGATATTGCTAACTACCTTGCTAGCGGGGTGCTCCGTCCGGACCTGTCTCATCATGAGAGAAGGAGGTTTCTTGCCACTTGTCGAGGTTATTATTGGGACGACCCTCTTATGTTTAAAATCGGGAAGGATGGTATGTTGAGAAGGTGCATTCCGGAAGAGGAAAAAGAGGAGATACTGACTCATTGCCATGATCATCTGGTCGGAGGGCATTTCGGTGGCCAAAAGATCGCTTACAAAGTTCTCCAGTCGGGTTTCTATTGGCCTACTCTTTTCAAGGATGCTCACGAGCATTGTCAAAGGTGCGATCGATGCCAACAAACGGGTAGTATCGGAAAGCGGAATGAGATGACGATGACGTATAACTTGGCCGTTGAGATATTCGATGTCTGGGGGATCGACTTCATGGGTCCTTTCCCGAAATCTCACGAGTACGAATACATATTAGTTGCGGTGGATTATGTCTCTAAATGGATAGAAGCAATCCCGGCAAGGAGGAATGATGGAGATACAGTAGTAAAGTTTGTTCAGAGCAACATATTCAGCCGATTCGGAGTTCCGAGGGTGCTAATCAGCGATGGTGGCAAGCATTTTAACAACAAACTACTTGAACGAGTGTTGAAGAACTATGGAGTCGTGCACAAGGTTTCTACTCCTTACCATCAGCAAACGGCCGGGCAGGTCGAGACAAGTAATCGCCAAATCAAAAACATTCTCGAGAAAACTATGCAACCGAACCGGAAGGACTGGTCAACGAAGCTCACCGATGCCTTGTGGGCCGTCTATACGGCCTATAAGACGGTTATTGGAATGAGTCCCTATCGTCTGGTGTATGGAAAGTCGTGCCATCTACCGGTGGAAATGGAGCATAGAGCGTGGTGGGCAATCCGAGCGTGTAACTTTGATTTGAAGCAAGCCGGAGAGGGGAGAAAACTATAACTGGAGGAGCTCGAAGAATTACAAAACGAGGCGTTTGATAACGCCCGTCTGTACAAGGAGAAAACGAAGCTGCTCCACGATAAGAAGCTCGTACCGAAAGAGTTGGAGGAGGGAATGCAAGTACTCCTTTATAACACTCGCCTTGCCATGTTTCCCGGGAAGATTATGTCCAAATGGAGCGGGCCGTACAAAATTAAGAAGGTATCCCCATTTGGAGCCGTGAAGTTAATCGACCCAAAGACGGACGAGCAATTCCAAGTGAATGGCGCCCGAGTCAAACCTTACCGGCATAGCGTGTTGCAAACAAAATCTCTCGAGCCTATGATCGTAGAGGAGGAGAGCCTGAGTGACTTGCCCCCGACGAGGTCTTGATCGTCGAACCAGGGTCGTCGAGCGAACGACGTTAACCAAACGCGCTCCGTGGGAGGCAACCCACGACTTTCTAACTCTTTTCTTGTTTTTCTTTAAATTTTATATATATTCTATCTTTAAGTAGTTTTAATGGAGTTTTTGGGTTTGTGTAGGTTCAGTTCTGGAGTCTTGGGTGAAAAGGGGAATGAGAATGGAGCCTGACTGCTGGAATGCAGTCGATCGACTGCATATCTAGTCGATCGACTGGGATGTAGTCGATCGACTGCACAATCGATTGACGAGTTGAAATCGACTAGATTCCAGAAATTTTCAAGCTTGTCAAGCTTTTTTTCAAATTAGTCGATCGACTGGGAACATGCGGATCGACAGCCACTCGATCAACTGGCACACGATCGACCGACACAACGAAATCGACTGGATTCCAGAAATTTTCAAGGTTTTGACAACATTAGTCGATCGACTGTCGGCAGTCGATCGACCGAGTAATGCAGTCGATCGACAGCCCTGACTGCCCAGAGCCCTGCGTTTCTTTATATAGCTATCGATTCTCCTCCCTCCCCACACAAATCGACCGAAGAAGAAAAAGAGCCAGCAATATATAAAAAAAAGAGAGGGCGGAAAATATATAAAAAAAAGGGGAAGAGAAATAGAAAATTAAAAAAAAGGTGGGAGTGTGTCGATCGACTGAAGCAGATCTTCGCGGAAATTCCAACCTTTTTCTTTTCCTCTCTCAATCCAAAACTCTCTTTGGGCATAGTTCGTTTCTTCGTTCCATTTTCGAGCCAATTATTCGAGATACTTTGCGTAAATAATTTACTTGGGAATTTGTAAATGTTGGTTGTGTGTTGGGTAGGAATTGGGAACCATTTTCATTTTGTTTTCACCTTCAAAAATCTTGCCCACCAAGTGTTCGACGAATTGCCCCATAGAGCATTCGATTTCAATTATCCTCGTTTTTCCGTTGTTCTTCGTTCCCTTTGATTCTTGGAACCCTCCACTACAAAATCCTTCTACTTTCGTCCTATTTCCCTCTTTTACCATGGATGGCCACTCCGATGACGAAATTTTCAACCTTCCTCAATACCCCGATATCCCCGGAACTTACGGTGCCCCCTTCCCCGTCTACTCCACATACGAGGGGGAACTTTTTCAAAATCTGTCCCAGCGACATTTCGCTACCCCACGCTTTATCAATATCGAGCGTTTGGACGAATGGGTGGCGAACAGGGACGTTGATGGGTTCGGCACCCGACTACTCCATTACATCGACGTGATGAACGGCCAAATGTTTGCGTCTTTCCGGGCACCGGCTTATCGGGAGCTAGTGCTCGAGTTCTTCATCACATTCCAGGAAACCGACGATGGGGTTTTTAATGTCCGTTTTGGGGGAATTGAGCACCGGATCGATCAAGGGGTGCTCCAAGGGCTGCTCGGGCTTGACTGCCAATAGTACTCGTACACGCAGTTGCCTGGTTTTCATGCGGATGAGTTTTGGGGGAGTATCACGGGCGGACGTGGTACCCGGGATCATTACTCGGCTTTGGCGATCGTCGATTTGGCACTGCTTGGGGCTTACAAATTCTTTGCCCACGTCCTGATGGGCAACCATGAAAGCACCAACCTCACTCATCACGAGCTTTACGTGCTTTGGTGCCTGGTCAATGGACATCCGGTCCCATTTTTCCCGTTGATCCGAGGACAAATTCGAGGGATTCGGAAGATGAGAAGAGGAAGCGTCGCCCGAGTCGGCATGGGGACGATGATCACCGTTCTTGCCCGCTACTTCGGGTTTGAGGTCGAGGCGGCCAACATGACAAGCGTCGATCTTATGGAGTTGGCGTTCAAAACGCCGAGAGCTCCAACGAACCCGGCGAACCAAAACCCTAGACGCCAACGCCACCGAGGCATTGAGCAAGGCGAAGCCGGCGACATCCCGAACACCGGTTCGGGCGCGCATTTTGGAGAAGGCACAAGCCAAGCGGCATTCCCGCAATACGGAGGTCCGAGCACCGGCTCGGGTCCCGAGATGGGTTGGAATGACTTCCAACAGGCTGTGTTTGTCCGTTTCGACCAGCTCAGCACCCGTTTCGACCGGCTCGACGAGGGGCAGGCAAGAAACGACCGAGCTTTCCGCGGCCTCCATAGCCGGCTCCTTTTGGTCGAGAGTCAGATGCGTCGGGACGACGACGACGGCGGCGACGGCGGCGACGGCGAAAACGAGGAGGAGGAGGAGGAAGACAAGGCCGCGACCCTCCGTGCCCGACCTAGGAGATGTCGTTAAATCTCCTAGATTATCCTTTTTTATTTTATTTGTTTATTGTTTTTGTGTGTTATTTTGTTTATCTTTCGATTATGTTCTTTTATTTCTCGTCTCGACTCTTGTAAAAATAAAAATAAATAAATAAAAACAAAAAAAAAAAATAATAAAAAAAATCCTTTTAATTGCTTTCGTTTTTATATATAGTTTAATTTCATTTTCTTTGAATATATTCTCAAAATTTAAAACAAATTTGAAAAATAAAATCCAAACAAATTAGAAAATTCAAAGAACTCAAACATATTTTCGTTTTTGTAAATAGTTTGTTTTTGTGCAAATTTTCCACCTTGCCTTACCTTGTAGATAGCTTGTTGCTTGCCTCGGCTCCCGGCGACGACTTTTGCACAACCACGACGACACAAGCAAGCTCGGAACATAGGGGCGTTTCTCTTTTCTCTACACCTTTTCACTGCTTTTCTTAGCTTAAATACGGCAATGGGGACATTGCTAGGTTTTAAGTGTGGGGTGGTTAGAGTTCGTCCTAGGTTTTTAATTTTGTCGAATGCTTTCTTGTGTTAATTTGAGTTAACGTGTGTGCTATTATATTGCTTGTACCCTTGGCGAAGTGACGCGGTTTTGATGATTTGTTAGGGTGTTTAGGTTTTCGATCGAATATAGTGGGACTTAAGGGGTTTATCCTTGTTGTGATCTCCGTTCGGTTTTAGCTTCGTGCTATCCTTGTGCTCGTTTAGAACTAGTGCCTCGACTAGCCCTTGTCATCAAACGCTCTCTATAGGTTTTTGTTTTGTAATTTGTAATTCGTCAATTGCTCCACGTGCTCGATCGGGAATTTTGTAAGTTGCTAGTAGCATTGAATGATCGGAGTCATTGAAAGCTTCGTATTTTCATCTTTATTTACTATTTAAGTACCAAAAAACAAAAAAAAAAAGAAAAAGAATAATAAAAAAAAAAGAGACGAATAACAAGGATACGTTATAAATCCTTGAAGTTGTTGAGTAGCCACATTTTCCCCTTTTTCTGATTGTGCAAATTTTCCACCTTGCCTTACCTTGTAGATAGCTTGTTGCTTGCCTCGGCTCCCGGCGACGACTTTTGCACAACCACGACGACACAAGCTCGGACATAGGGGCGTTCTCTTTTCTCTACACCTTTTCACTGCTTTTCTTAGCTTAAATACGCAATGGGGACATTGCTAGGTTTTAAGTGTGGGGTGGTTAGAGTTCGTCCTAGGTTTTTAATTTTGTCGAATGCTTGCTTGTGTTAATTTGAGTAACGTGTGTGCTATTATTGCTTGGACCCTTGGCGAAGTGACGCGGTTTTGATGATTTGTTAGGGTGTTTAGGTTTTCGATCGAATATAGTGGACTTAGGTGGTTTATCTTGTTGTGATCTCCGTTCGGTTTTTAGCTTCGTGCTATCCTTGTGCTCGTTTAGAACTAGTGCCTCGACTAGCCCTCGTCATCAAACGCTCTCTATAGGTTTTTGTTTTGTAATTTGGAGTCGTCAATTGCTCCACGTGCTCGATCAGGAATTTTGTAAGTTGCTAGTAGCATCGAATGATCGGAGTCGTTGAAAGCTTCGTATTTTCATCTTTATTTCCTATTTAAGTACCAAAAAAAAAAAAAAAAATAAAGAAAAGAAAAAGAAAAAAAAAAAAAAGAGACGAATAAACAAGGATACGTTATAAATCCTTGAAGTTGTTGAGTAGCACGTTTTTTCCTTTTTCCGATTGTGCCAAATTTTCCACCTTGCCTTACCTTGTAGATAGCTTGTTGCTTGCCTCGGCTCCCGGCGACGACTTTTGCACAACCACGAACGACACAAGCTCGGACATAGGAGCGTTCTCTTTTCCCTACACCTTTTTACTGCTTTTCTTAGCTTAAATACGCAATGGGGACATTGCTAGGTTTTAAGTGTGGGGTGGTTAGAGTTCGTCCTAGGTTTTTAATTTTTTCGAATGCTTGCTTGTGTTAATTTGAGTAACGTGTGTGCTATTATTGCTTGGACCCTTAGCGAAGTGACGCGGTTTCGATGATTTGTTAGGGTGTTTGGGTTTTCGATCGAATATAGTGGACTTAGGTGGTTTATCTTGTTGGGATCTCCGTTCGGTTTTAGCTTCGTGCTATCCTTGTGCTCGTTTAGAACTAGTGCCTCGACTAGCCCTCGTCATCAAACGCTCTCTGTAGGTTTTTGTTTTGTAATTTGGAGTCGTCAATTGCTCCACGTGCTCGATCGGAAATTTTGTAAGTTGCTAGTAGCAATGAATGATCGGAGTCATTGAAAGCTTCGTATTTTCATCTTTATTTACTATTTAAGCTACCAGAAAACAAAAAAAAAAGAAAAAGAAAAAGAAAAAGAAAAAAAAAGAGACGAATAAACAAGGATACGTTATAAATCCTTGAAGTTGTTGAGTGGCACGTTTTTCCCTTTTTCCGATTGTCATAATTTTAAGACCTGCCTATTGTATAGCTTGTTGCTTGCCTCGGCTCCCGGCGACGACTTTTGCACAACCACGACGACACAAGCTCGGACATAGGGGCGTTCTCTTTTCCCTACACCTTTTTACTGCTTTTCTTAGCTTAAATACTCAATGGGGACATTGCTAGGTTTTTAAGTGTGGGGTGGTTAGAGTTCGTCCTAGGTTTTTAATTTTGTCGAATGCTTGCTTGTGTTAATTTGAGTAACGTGTGTGCTATTATTGCTTGGACCCTTGGCGAAGTGACTCGGTTTTGATGATTTGTTTAGGGTGGTTTAGGTTTTCGATCGAATATAGTGGACTTGGGTGGTTTATCTTGTTGGGATCTCCGTTCGGGTTTTAGCTTCATGCTATCCTTGTGCTCGTTTAGAACTAGTGCCCTCGACTAGCCCTCGTCATCAAACGCTCTCTATAGGTTTTTGTTTTGTAATTTGGAGTCGTCAATTGCTCCACGTGCTCGATCAGGAATTTTGTAAGTTGCTAGTAGCAACGAATGATCAGAGTCGTTGAAAGCTTCGTATTTTCATCTTTATTTACTATTTAAGTACCAAAAAAAAAAAAAAAAAAATAAGAAAAAGAAAAAGAAAAGAAAAAAAAAGAGACGAATAAACAAGGATACGTTATAAATCCTTGAAGTTGTTGAGTAGCACGTTTTTTCCTTTTTCCGATTGTGCAAATTTTCCACCTTGCCTTACCTTTGTAGATAGCTTGTTGCTTGCCTCGGCTCCCGGCGATGACTTTTGCACAACCACAACGACACAAGCTCGGACATAGGAGCGTTCTCTTTTCCCTACACCTTTTTACTGCTTTTCTTAACTTAAATACGCAATGGGGACATTGCTAGGTTTTAAGTGTGGGGTGGTTAGAGTTCGTCCTAGGTTTTTAATTTTTTCGAATGCTTGCTTGTGTTAATTTGAGTAACGTGTGTGCTATTATTGCTTGGAACCTTAGCGAAGTGACGCGGTTTCGATGATTTGTTAGGGTGTTTGGGTTTTCGATCGAATATAGTGGACTTAGGTGGTTTATCTTGTTGGGATCTCCGTTCGGTTTTAGCTTCGTGCTATCCTTGTGCTCYTTTAGAACTAGTGCCTCGACWAGCCCTCGTCATCAAACGCTCTCTGTAGGTTTTTGTTTTGTAATTTGGAGTCGTCAATTGCTCCACGTGCTCGATCGGAAATTTTGTAAGTTGCTAGTAGCAATGAATGATCGGAGTCATTGAAAGCTTCGTATTTTCATCTTTATTTACTATTTAAGTACCAGAAAACAAAAAAAAAAGAAAAAGAAAAAGAAAAAGAAAAAAAAAGAGACGAATAAACAAGGATACGTTATAAATCCTTGAAGTTGTTGAGTGGCACGTTTTTCCCTTTTTACGATTTTTAGTATATATTTGTTAAAGAGAGGCGTAGATGATTTTGGCTAGTAGGGAGCCGATTAACGGTTCGAGCGTGGATAGACCTTAGCCGTGGCAAGGTCGGGGAGACCGACTTGGTGGATTGTTTAAGTTCTTTTAGGTTTCGGGAGTCGATCTAAATTTCTTTAACAATGCACATTGACGTCATTTTAGCCAAAGCTAACAAGCAACGTAGCGTACGACGTCTCGAATTATTTTGTGCATTAGTTTAGGGTTGGTCGGGGGGTAGTTTTGTAATTTTATGTTAGTTTTACTTGAGGACAAGCAACCGTTCTGAGTGTGGGGTGGTTGATTTGCACGTTTTTGTACATATATTTCTTACCGTTTTTGTATCACGTTGCGTGTGTTTTGCTTGCTTTTAGGTGTTTTAGGAGTCGAGTTGGCCGTTTTTCGTTATTTCTAGATGTTCGTATTTTTGTACGTTTTATTATTAACTTTCGTAGTTTTTCACTCATTCGTTTTTCTCTTGGCCATAGGACGTCCAAGCGGGTCCCACGCTCATTTGGGATCATTTTCATTCGACTCGGAAATGGACGGACAAGCAAGGAAGCGCAACGGATGAGGTTTGATAAACCGGCGAACGAGAAAAGAACGAGAAATCGAGCCGGGTGCAGCAATCCAGTCGACCGACTGGGAGTTCAGTCGATCGACTGCCCTTCTAGTCGATCGACTGGAACTCCAAAATCGACTAGATTCCAGGGCTCTTTGCCGTTTTGGACGACGCAGTCGATCGACTGGAGCCCCCAAGATCGACTAGATTCCAGGGACTTTTTGGCCGTTTTGACAGAGCAGTCGATCGACAGGAGAGTTGACCGATCAACTGAAAAGCAGAATTTTTGCTGTTTTTGGATGATTTTGCCCCTGCGAATATATTAATCAAGGCAACGTCTTTTCATTCATCACCAACTTGCAGAAGGGCCTGGTTCAGAGCTCTTGCTCCCAAAATTTCAACTTCATATTTTCCTTTTCATTTTTTTTGATCAATTAAAATCCTAGAAATTAGTTAGTTCATTAGTTTTACCTTAGTTAAGTGTTAGATCTTAATTAGCTAGTTGTTCAAGTTTTGGTTTAGATTTCTTTTGTGAAGAAGCTTTCAAGCTTTCCATTTCAAGCTTTTGTGGATCATACTCTTGGTAATATATTTCTATAATAAAGTTTTAATTTCATGTTATTTCTTTTAATCTTGTGTTGATGCTTGGATCGTAATTTAGTTGTTATTTTGATTATCAATCTTCCATTTTTCTTTGATAGCTTTCTAGCTTTTGAACTTATACTTTTAAGTTGTTAAGTTGTTTAGATCAATTTTTAAGTTTTTAAAAGTTTTATAAAATCTTCCTTTTTAAAGCTTTGATTTTTGTTAGATTAATGTTGACTTTTTCAAATAAGCTTGACTTTAATTTTCCCTCCATTTCCCTAATTTAAATTATGAGCTTTCTTAGTTAATTAGTTTAGATTAATCGTTTTAAAATAAGCTTTAATTTCCTTTTCACATTCTAATGTCTTCCAAACTTCTATTTCAATTTAAAGTTTAGCTATAAAAACCAAAACCGAATCAATGACTATCGCTTTCCTAGTTTAGATTAGTTTAGTCGCAACCGACGATAAGAGCAATTAAGAAACCGACAAGCCGATAACATCCATCCTCAAGAGACATGACTCGGGAAGAACTCGCCGCCCTACAACCAGCTCCGTACACTTGCGGAGACGGATTCTCAAATTAGAGCGTCGAGAATCCATCGATCAACGCCCATGAAAAATCGGGAGATTCAATTGGTCGTATTTGTCAGGAAAGTAATTTTTCATCGCGGCGCTCAATGGAATGGCTGGTCGAAGGGCACGACACCAATTATATGGTGGTATCTCGTATGGGTAAGACATTTTTTATTTTTTTTAATAAATTTTTTTTTTGAAAGAAATAAAATAAAAAATTAATTTTTGATTTTTTTTAATAATTTTCTTAAAGGAATAAAATAAAGAATTAATTTTCGAATTCTTTTTTTTAGTTTTTGAAATTTTTAAAATTTGTTTTTGAATATTCAATTTTTTTATTTTTCGAAAAAAAAGTTTGATAAATCTTGGGTTTTGGTTGTAGATGTACCTTGCAAACACAACACTCAACACACAAGATGAAACGCACCAGTAGAAAATAATAAAAACAAAATAAATGAAAAATTACAAATAAATACTAACGATAAACGAAACGGAATAAGAACACAAATAAAGATACGACGAACAAACACAAATATCACAACCTTTAGTTTTCCCCGACAACGGCGCCAAAATTTTGATTGGAACTTTTGTGCACCTACTTTATTAAATTTGTTAATTTTAAAAAACTCGCCCGCAAGAGTACGGGATCGCGTGTAGGTTGGTAAGTTGAACCGAATCGTCTCTCAAGGAAAACTAGGCACGTAAGTTCCTTTTGTGTTTGTTTGTTCACGAATACGAAATAAAAATAAAATCCTAATCTAAACACATAAAAACAATAAATTGATTAAAACGAATAATAAGTAAATCAAAGGTTTTTGAAAAGTTTTAAGAATCAAGGGTTCTAGAGTTTCGATTCGTTTCCACGATCTTTTGGAAAAACCCAAATGATGGTTCACAATGAATCTAGGCTCTAGACCCATTAGATCTAGCCAATCAATTTCATCAATCTTAACATAATAATCCCAACATCATCATTACCAATCTCAATATCATACAATTCATCATCATACATGGGGGATTTTCTTTTGTTGAAGATTAATTATTAAACTATCAAGCATGAATTTAAAAGCATGAAAATTAATTAAACTAAATTAAACGAAAAGAAAACTTACTAATTAAATTGATGAATTTGCAGCGTCTAGAAAACTTGAATCTAAATTATCTAAAAGCTAATCTAAATTAATCTAAAGCTAGTAATCTAAATCTAAGAATTTTGAAGAGAAACTAAGAACAACTCGGCACTCGTTGGGGTTGTCAATCCCTAAGAGGCCTTATAAACCCTAGAAATAAGTTTAAAGTGTCTAACTACAACTTAGGTAACTTAGAAAATCAGATTTATGGGGTAGTATTTATAGATTTTTGAAAAACTTGAAAATGAAAGTTTTTATGTCGGTTCTGGGCACTTAGCGGTAGCATTAACTGTAAGGTAGCGGTAGGGTAACCGTTATAGAAAGCTATCGCTAGTTCATCATTTTTGTACTTCTGCACTTTGACAACGGTTTTGGGCAGCGGTAAGTAACCGTTATAGATAGCGGTAGCTACTAGCGGTAGTAGCTATCGCTAGTGCACCGTTAGCTTCTCTTCCTTCAACGATTCTATAACAGTTCTAGAAGCAGTGGAATAACCGTTATAGATAATGTCAGCTACTAATTCTTGCTACTTCTTCGCCGGAAAGCTCGATCTTTGACTCTCGATCGTCATACTTCATCCTTTACATGCTGAACTCTTCCGGTTACTTAGCTATAAGGTGAAAACAACAAAATATCACCTAATTGCATACTAGATCAAAAAGCGGTAAAATAAGCTGGAAGTACAAATATACGAATTTAAGCTCAAACTACACAACTTATCCCGGAAACATTAATAAAAACGAACTAAATTACCTGCTAAAATCCAGTCAAATATGCATTAATCAACTGCGCTTGTGCAATGCGCAACCTCTGCAACTCCTCCAGATGCCTCATCTCAGCCTCCTGACGCCTTGTCTCAGTCTCCTCGAACTGTATATGCAGCTGCTACAGACGAGGATTGACCTGCTGGGATGACGTAGAGGTGGAGCCTGTATCAAACTCCTTGGATAGCAATCCCATCCCAAATCGTCGACCCTTCTTTGGTCTGACAACGGAGAGGTAGACATTGTTCGGGTCGACAAACGTGCCAGACTCCTGTGATGCAGCACGTCTGCTCTACAAAGTACTCTGAGCCTCCGTCGGATAAATAAAACAAAATCGTTAATTATTTTCATGCATAATAATGACAAAAACAAAGATAATATATAAATTAATTTGAGTTTAGAAACTAAATAAACTTACAACTATCCACTGATATTTGGGGTCCGTAAACGAGTCGTCGCCTCTCTGACGCAGACTCAGTAGAGGCTCGTACACATTGGGTTCCCTATCCGTCTCCTCCCGCTGTAACAATTAATTTATTATTTTATCATATATATATTATTTGAATTATAAATTCTTAAATTTATATATATAACTTACGATGTTATTCCGTATGCGATTCGCCCCCCAAGACCCGCCTCTATGCTTAGATATCCCGGTACCAGGACTCTCTGGCTCGCTCATCCGGTTCCTGCTAGCCCTCCGTGACCTCTCAACCACCTCTGGCCTCACCAACGCTTCCATCCAAGCCCTCCAGGCTTGCTCGCCAACAGATGCCGGTATCTCTCCCCAAGCATCATACACCTACCGCCACTCATTAAGATGGTTAGATCAAGTATAGACATATATATGTAAAAGGCTTGGCGCATAGCATCGTCACAATATCGTCTCCGGTCCCAATAACATGAACTGTACAATAAAGCATATTTAAGACAACATAAAACAAGTAATTATTTACACAAATGTAAACATACGTAATGTAATAAATTAAGTTTATATGTAATGTAAATACTTGGAATAGAGGCCACCACGTGTTACAAAAATCCTGAGGAATATGCCTATACCTCCATCAAGCTGTGTGCACACGAGTCTCGAGATCCTGTTTAAGAATCAAAGGTAAATCTACAGAGCTACTCCGCACTCTATAAATATATAAATTAAAATGAATTTTTTTAGAAGTTGCTTACTATTCATAACGATATGATTATTAATATTAAATACTATAATAATTACCTCCGATCGACGATATAAATAAGGATGCCTCTAGAAAGTCGACAGCGCTCATCATAAATAGGAGGGCTCTCCGGTACGGTCTCGCGAGGAGTCGGTCCATCCAGATCTATGTTGTCGAAACCGTTGATCAAATCAATAGAGGTCATTGGCACAACTGGTTGTGACGATGAGGAGTTAAAAAAAAGAAGAACCTGATGGTCTAGATGATCCTGAACGACCACCTGATCCTAAACGACCAGCAATACCTTTACCCCTCATCTAAACGACCTCGAACACATTGAAACTAAATTAATAATAATTAAAATTAAAATATTATGTTATTTATTAAATGTTAATTAATTATATAATGTTATAACCTTAATCGACATAAATTACAAACTACTCATCCCCGTCTGTCTCTTCTTCGCTTATAAACTCATTTTCCATATCATCGAAATGTTCGACATCGGCATCATTGACAAGTTCAGCACTGGGATCATCGACAAGTGGGTCATTAAGTTTGAAATCAACATCCTCCAACTTGATTACACCATGTGTTTCAACAACATCCTTTTGAAATGATTGCTCCAGCATTCGCTCTTCTATGAAATCTATTGTTGATTTCGCCTTAATCTTACAAGCTGCCAACCAGTCGACCATGTCTCATCTCAAACTTGGATACAGGCAATAATAAACTTGAGTAGATTAGGCCGCAAGTACGAATGGCTCGTAATGATTGAATTTACGTTTATGATTAACGTCGACAAGCTTATATTGAGAGTGCACTCTCATGCCTGTTGGAGTCGGATCAAACCACTCACATTTGATTAAGAGTGTGCTTACAGACCCCGAATATTCAAGTTTGACAATCTTGACCAAATGACCGTAATAGTCATATTCATATTCTCCATAAGTTGATCCTTTTATACAAATCTTAATGTTCGATGTAGATCATTCTGATACGTATGCAATCGTGTGGAATCTGCATCCATTTATCTTGCAGTCATTGAATGTAGTCACACAACGCGATGGACCGAACGCTAGACTCCTAATGTAATTATTGGCTACACTACTCAAGGGACCCCGAACCTAAAATATATGAGGTAAAGTTACATTATCCAAATACAAATACGTAATATATGCATATAAAAAAAACTCACAAAATTTGACTCACGTAGGTTTCAAACCAAATGTGAAATTCGTTTTCTAATTTTCTATTTAAATTTTTATCTGAAATGTTTGGTTGTTGGCGTTTAATGCCCTCCATGAAAAGGCTGCATATTTAACGAAGTAAAATATTTTTATAATCAGTTACATCATGTAATACGTAAAATATTATTTATAATCAATTATACCTGCTAAGATCCTCGAGTTCATCCCAATTTAGTAATACATATTTTCTCGCCGTATCAAGCTCTTGATCTGACAACCATTTTTTTCCTGCTCGGATGAGAATGGTTCACCATGATTTTTGAATACTGATGGAATCTCATCATCGTCGTCTCCGTCATTCTGAACATCTTCATTACGCTTCAAGTTTGTTCTTCTAGTGGAGACTTGATCTTCAAAGTAGTATGAACTAAATGTTGACGCCTCTTCAATTGGATAATTATTTTCTATCGAGCCCTCGACACTTGATTTATTCCTCAAACTATTTTTAAGTTTATGAAGATATCTTTCAAAAGGATACATCCACCTATACTGTACTGGACCAAAAATTCTTGCCTCATATGGTAAGTGGATCGGCAGATGCTCCATCGAGTTAAAAAAAAATCGAGGGAAATATCTTCTCAAATTGACACAAAATTAGAGGAATATATTTTTCCAAACGAGCCATATCATAAGTTTCGATTACTCTTGCACTTAGGTCTTTGAAGAACAAACTCGACTCTATTGGAGCTTTCCAAACTGGATTACATGTGAGAGGAGCAGTGTTACCGTCTCGCCAAGGCAATCACATGTGAGTGTTTATATATTTTTAATATATATTAGATATGTAAATATAAATTATATTTATAATTAATTATATTATATTTATAAATGTTGATTATATTTATGAATAATGAAAATATAAATATATAATATTATTATCTACAAGTATATATATATATATATATATATATATATATATATAAAATTATTTATAAATATATAATTATTATATTATATTTATAAATGTTGATTATATTTATGAATAATGAAAATATAAATATATAATATTATTATCTACAAGTATATATACTGTCTCTTATACACATCTAGATGTGTATAAGAGACAGCATATATATATATAAAATTATTTATAAATAAATATAAATATATATTATTATTTATAAATATATATTAATAATTATCTATATAATTAATTATAAATATATATTATATATAAATAATGATATATACTTAGGTAATTATAATAAAGGGGCAATTGCCAAATACTACATAGGAAAAAATATTTTTGCCAAATACTCTAACCAATTATACAAAATGTCAAATAGTTCAACCATAAATATACAATTACAAGGTTATTCCTATTAAAATAATATAATAATAATATCAATAAACAAAACACCACCACCACTACTCCATTTCACCTCCCGCCGGCCACCCCTGCCGCTGTCACTGTTCGGCCGTCGGCCGCCGGAGATTTCTCCGATGACCACCGTCGAAAAATTTTCCGGCGAGTTTTTTTTCCCCCCAGCAAACATAAAGTAAGAAATCTCACTATAAAGTAAGAAATTTAGACATATAGTAAGAAGTCCAGACATATATTAAGAAATCCAAACATATAGTAAGAAATTGTCTAGGTTAAAAAAAAATTTGACTACACTGATTTTATGGACATTTAGTAAAAAATTCAGACATACAGTTAGAAATATTTATCATGTACCAAATTGAATAACCAAACTCCCAAAATTAATTATTAGTAATTAACCTTAAAAAAAGGAGTGAAAAACCATCTGCTTCTCATTTCCTCATCTCCCTCACACTCCACGAACAAGCGTTAAGCCATAAAACCATTGTTATCTCCTTCGCAAACCCTAAACTCACCGTTTATTAATTAATCCCTTATTATCACACGTATATACACAATAATGTCAGGGATGTGGAGCAAGTTGATCAAAACGCTGTCGTTAAAGCATACCGGCGCCTCTGCTTCATCCTCTCAGCTCCCACCAAGCAATCGGATTCTTGATCCCCTTCCTCCGCCACCTCATCCGACTCGTCGTTGTTCTCTGGCCGCTGCTCCCGTAGCTTTAGCTCCGGCGGACGTGTAACCAAGGTTTATGCTGTGTTCCGTCTTCATGTTTTAATTTTTCTATTTCGATTTTGTTTTGTGTCGTGAAGATCAGGATTTCCCGGCGAGTTTAAACTGAATTTCACGGTTGTGTTCTCTTTTGTCTTTGCTTCAAAAATGATGTCACTTTCCCAAGAGACCAGCACACACACAAAAAAAAAATAATAAAAAAGTTACCCATGTTTATAAACTAAAAAAAATGCCCCTCGAACATTTCCGCTTAGTTCTCTGTCATATGGGCAATTTCGGATATTTTGATGTGTTGTAATTGTTACTTTAAGGGATTTTAAAATAGCATCTCTAACAAAGTGGATTTAGAAATGGTTGATTTGACTTATTATTATTTGATTTATTTTTATCATTAGTAGAACATTTCTGAAAATTTATCATTAGCTGTTTTACCATATATATACTCAACATATGTTGTTTGTTAAGAATGCTTATATGTTTATTTGTGAAAAATTGAAAATCATATCTGCTAGTTTTCATATCAATAAGTTGAAAAGCTTCCCCTTGTATATAATGTAACTACAAACATCATATCTTTAAGTGAACATTAATAATATCATTGATATGGTTAATCGGTGTCAGGTGTACTGAGACTAGTTGTTGGGGTGCTGATTTTTGTTTCTGTTGAACAAATTCGACAACATGAATTTTTTGTTTCATTTAAATGCAGAAAGCTTGTGCGAGTTGCCTGTGGAACGTGCGAAATGGACAGGGAAAGTCCATCTTCACGGTCGTGTGCTCGCACTCGTTTCACTTCAGCTGCATCGCCAACAATACTTTATTAAGCAAGAATTTTTTTTCTAATTTTTTTTTTTGGCGAAAGATTTTTGTTTAATAAGTGAAAGAAAGTGTGTAATAAGTAAGAAATACATAACAACATTTGCACATCAAAGCAATATACTTTTGCAATCAAATAAAATACTTTTGGTCATCAAGTATGGATATTTTGACATTAAATAAAAAATCTGTAACATATAGCAAGAAATTCGGGCATATAGTAAGAACTATTTTTGGTGATCGGAATTATTTTTGTACATATAGTAAGAAATTCAGACATAATGTTTCTAGTGACTAGAAATATTTTTGGACATTAAGTAAGAAATATTTGAACATATAGTAAGAAATTCAGATATAAAGTAAGAAATACAGATATATAGTAAGAAATTGTCTGGGTTGAAAAAAAATCTGACTACACTGACTTCATGGACATTTAGTAAGAAATTCAGACATGCAATAAGAAATATTATGGGCGAAAAAAAAAAACCACAAAAAATAAATTCCGGCAGCCGAAAAATATTCCCAGACGATCGGAAAAAAAAGGTGACCGGAAAAAAATTCCGGCGGCCGAAGAATTTTCCGATCGGTCGACAAGCAGTGGCGGCCAGCAGCCGACGGCAGCAAGTGAGGCGGCAGCCACCTGCTACCCCAATTATATATTATTACTATTATTATTATTATATTATAATTATATTATTATTATTATTATTATTTTTTAATAGTAAGGGTATTGTGGTATATTAATATCACAATATTGGACTATTTAGCAAAAAGTAGAAACTATTTGATTTAAAATTAGATGTAGGACTAATTGGCAATTTGACTTCCACTTGGAGGACTATTTGACAATTTCCCCTATAATAAAAGGGAAATACTAAATTAGGTAAATATTAGGCTCGAATGACACTAAAATACCATAATCTTTTCCAAAGCTAACAAAGCGTGGGTACCAGACACATATGATAGAAGGATTTTGCATTAATATATACGATATATATATATATTAGCATTTGCCAATTTTTTTTTGTAAAAGATAAAAAAAAAAAGACTTAAAAAACTAAAAAAATAAATCAAAATACGCACTATCAAACGCGGCACACGTTCGGGAACTGTGCACCTTACCATGTGTCTTATGCTAAGAAAGGCTTGGACACATGGATGAGTACACGGGGGTTTGCAACTATCCATACTTGTCTGCCCATGTGTGACTTCAGAACTCAGAATTAGCTCCTGAAGTCCCCTAAAAGTTGTAGTCCTTTTTTCTTATCTTTTTATAGCCACTTGAATCACTTAAACCGGACAAAGATAATTATGATCAAAATATGAAAACCGTTATGACTAGGGAAAACTCTATAGTGCCCTTAAGGTTACCATGCCCCCCACCACCTGCATTTACAACCACAGATCTCTTAATCTAAAAAGTCTAAACTTAATGTAATGGTTCCTATTAAACCCCAATATGTGAAGAATGGTACCGTGAAGGCACCAGAGAAGTTCCCTATAACTAGTCACCACAAGTAGAAATAAGACTAAATGCTCAAATGTTCCGCCTTTAACACTTGACTTAAGAAAGACTCTAAATATCAAATTATTGACTTAAAACAATTAATAATAAATTATTTTAAGCTAGATAAAGATTAAAACTAATTCAATAAATTGATGAACTCATTATCAAAAGCTTGTATTCTTCGTAACTAGATTCTAATAATGTTATTCATTCTAGACTCATTATTTATATGTCTGTGTATTGTGCTTCTCCCGTTTTTTTTTTTTCAAAAATTTTCAGTGTGTGACACATTGGTAGAGGAGTTTTAGTGGTGTTGAGATGAATCAACGGGTTCATGGCTTGGTATTATCGGAATTCGATTCGTTTGTAGAATTCAAAGTGTTTCGAGCTTTAAAAATAAAAGGGAAAATGAAAATAAAGCAAATAAAATAGCTAACTATCCTAGGAATTGAAATTGCAAGTGGGTAGAATGCCTCGTCGGATGCCTCAAATGGAAAATGCAAGCAATAATGAAAATAAGCAAGAAAATGCAATGTTTCACCGAGTACAAGCATGCAAGCACAAGGTACAACTATGCATAAAGTCCTAAATAATGCAAATAAGCAAAAATTGAAAGCAAGGATGGATAAAGCAATGGAAATTAACAAGAAAGTTCAAAACTATAAGGAAAATAACAAGCAACAAAATGTAGATCTAAGATTAAGCATGAAACAAAGCACAAAAATAAGATTTAAAATAAAGCATGTGTAAAACTCAAAATCAAGATGATCCAAGAGCCGATCTATGATCTAGATGTGTCACTCATCTAGATTCCATAGCCAATTCATATGTTTCATCATGAATTCAAGGTGCTAAGGCTAAAAGCATGAAATGAAGAAAAATGCATGAAACATATGAAATTACTTGAAATTAAACAAATCAAGGACTTGATCTATGATCTAGATGTGTCACTCAACTAGGATTCATAGCCAATTCACAAGATCAAGCACAACTTCTAATACCTAAGGCAAAAAGCATAAAACAAATGAAGAACAAAGCATGAAATTAAAAGAAAGCTTACTAGAATTAAAGAGAGAATCCAAAAGCTTGATTGAAATTGCAAGAAATTAAAGATCCAAGGGAGTACTTGAATCCTTCTTGAGCTTACAAACCCAAGGCAAAGCTTGAAAATTAAATCTAGAGAGAGAAATTAAGTCCCAAACCCAAGCTTGGGTTGGGAGAAAAATGAGAGGTTGTAGTCTATTTATACTACATTTAATTGGGTTTAAATGGGCCAAATTAGCCAAAAAGGCTTGAAATTCCGGGTTTGACCAAGTTTGACCCGGAGGCACCTTCCTAGACCCTTGGCTAGCTTTTTGGCACATTTTGGCTTGATATGGCTCGAGATGGCTCGACCATGGCCGAGCCTGGGCGCTGGCTTTGGGCGCTGGCTTGGACGCAGGTTGGCGTGCGGGCGCGGGCAGGCGCGAGGCTGCGCGCAGGCGCCGGGCGAGTGTTGGCAGGATGGCGCGCGCGCGCGGGCGCGGGCTGCGCGCGGCGCCGGGCGAGACGTGGCGAGAGGCCGCGCGCAAGCGCGCGCGGGTGCTGGCGAGAGCTGCCGAGAGCGTCGGGCGACGGGCTGGCGCGCTGGGGCGAATTTGGCGAGCATCCGGCGAGCCACGGCGGACCATTCCAGAATGTTTGGGCATTTTTGAGCCCTCTCATGGCTTGAATTTTGATCCTCAATGCCTTGGCCTATAAAATAGAGATTTTGAACATAAAAACCCAAGAATTTCACCAAACCTCAAGGTAATTGAACTAATTAAACCAAATTAAATATAAAAGTGGCAAGAAACACGAAAAATAATAAAACAAGAAAAACGACCTAAAAACCTAATGAAAAACGACTCAAAACTACTAAAATCAATATAAAAATCTATCTAAAAACACGAAGAAAAACACAACAATTACATGCAAAACAACTACCCCACACTTATCGGTTTGTTCGTCCTCGAACAACGAAAAGAATCGAGAGTGTACATGCAATGAACATTATGTAAAAAGAAAAACCTTTGTGCTTATCCTTATTAATACGATGATAATATCAACATAAACTCGCTATCGTCAAGCATTGCTCGTATTACTCTTTCTCAAATGCAAGCCAAATCGATGACTTCCTCTCAAATGGAATTTTGAGGGTGTTCGCTCAATTCGCTCAAGTGTATATAGGACGTGTTTACGCTCAAGTCGGTCAATACATGCACCTTTGTCAAGATTTCACAAATTGGACGCTCAAAATTGCTCATAGTACATGATCAAACAAGAATCGATAGAGGTCTTTATTTTGGGTTGTAATGTTGGCTCTTTGGTAAGGTATGTAGTTTTTGGATATAGTGGCTAACACACGATCAAACGCGATCAATAACACACAAAATCCTAATTTATAAAACCCGAAGCTTATGGTCGCTTCACCTTTCCCAATTTACCAAACTTTTCATTCGAAACCCTTTCGTACACTCACTTTCCCGACTTTTATTTCTCAACACTTAGAAGCTTTTTAAATTTGCTTCTTTTTACTAAACTTAGCCTTTTGAATTAGGCTTTATACTTGAACGCACGCTTTATCACTTTTTGTGATTTGTGTTGGAATATTTTTCTTTTTTTTTTTTTTTTTTTTGTATAAGCAACTCAAAACCCAAAACCCACAATCGATTTCCCTCACATTTCTCGTCAACTAACAACACACCCTCTCACCTCACAATTTGCAAAGATACAAGAGCTAAAATCGAGCTCGGCTAACAAGAAACGGGATAAAGGCTCAAGGGGGCTCGTTTGGGATTTTTAAGTAGCTTACAATAATATATGAATATGGCCGGAACAAGGGTGATATATGTGCCTCGAGGTCATTTTCGAATTCAATCATGTACGAGCAAAATCAAACCTCCTCAATGCAATTTCCATAAAAATGCAAGCAAGCCGATAAATCACACAAGGCTACTCACTAGTTTGCACCGAATTTGGGAGCAAAATCAAAAGAGCTTTTAGAGCTTTGCAATCTTTTCACGAGAAAATGTTGATTATATATATATATGGCGGGTTTGGACGAAGCACAAAAATTCAACCCCTCACACAAGAGGCCATAAACATGCAAAAACTCGACAAGTAAACTATTCAAACTTCCAAGCATGTGGAGTTGTTCAACCATGTAATAACGACTCAAAAGACACAAAAATCGACTCAACCATATAAATGCGCAAATAGTAAGCGTCACTTCGCCAAGAATGCGTCACTTCGCCAAGGCTCGAGTTAAGAACAACAAAACATGCTTTGATAAAACCCGGACCCTAACCACCTACCCACCCCACACTTAAACCATGCAATGCCTCATTGCATTTTAATGAAAATCAAGTAAAAGGAGGGTGAATAGAAACTTCCTTAACCGAGCGAGTTAGAGTCGAGCTCGGTGGGGTCCACCTAATAATCCAAGCAATCCAAGCAAAAATCGAGCATGGCTAGTATCTCCCGGCTTCATGAACGCTACCAATCTCATCAAAAGTCCAATGGTCGAAGTCGAAAAACAAAACCTACAAAATCAAAAACAAAAGAAAAACGAACCCAAAAACAACACAATTTTTTATATTTTTCAATTTTTCAAATGTTTTTGGATTTTTGAATTTTTGAATGTTTTTGGATTTTTTTTTCAATAAAAGAAAGAAAGAAAGAAAGAAAGAACTTGGGTTGCCTCCCAAGAAGCGCTTGTTTTACGTCACTAGCTTGACGTACTCCCTTTTTTTATCAAGGTGGAAAGATCACGGGAGGGTCCACCAATACAATCTCCTCCTTGTCGGGAGGATCCACTCGTTGGAACGTTCCTGGCGCATTGCATAGCTCAAATAAGATCCGCCAAAAAGCAAACGTTCCAAGCGGACAATCAAAACTCATCTCGGCTCGGTCCTCGGGTGGAATGGTGGTTTTGTAGTGGCCCGATGACTCAATTAGGAAGTGAAAAGAATAGTGGCCGGTTAGTGTTTTCATCGGGCAAATAGGAGTCGTCATGGGTCGATTCTCGGGTGGAATTGTTGTTTTGAAGTGACCCGAGGACTCATCCCAAAAGCAAAAAGAGTAATGGCCGGGTATATTTTCCAACACGTGGTCGAGCAACGGGGGAGGGAAACGATCGGTCTTGGTAGCCACATTTAACTTTTCAAATTCGATCAACATCCTCCATCCCGTTTTATCCCTCGGGGCCATCCACTTTCCTTTCTCGTCCTCGATCCTCCTCTCGTCGTCCACAAACTCCTTGAAATTTGGAGTCAAATGCCTTTGAAATTCTTGAGGTGGTGTGGCATCATCCTCCAAAACAAGTTTATGCAAGTAAGCCCAAGGACTAGCTCCCTTTATCACTCCGGGTCTCCAACCAATATCCCCCTTAAGAATTTTAAGAACTTCAAACGACCTCCCATTTCCGGCTCTCACCATTTCATCAAGACTTGAATTCAACGGGCTAACTCTCTCAACCACTCCGGGTTTCCACCCAATCGCACTCTTAAGAACTTTAAGCATTTCATCCAACCTCTCCTCTTCCCCTCGATTCGAGTTAGCCAAGATAGTGATCGACTTGCACTCCTCTTCTTTCTCAAAAGAATCATCAAGTCTTCCAATCTTGTTATCAACGATCTCCACCCCAAGAAAATCTTCAAGCTTCTCGATGGAATCGACTCCCAACCCATCATCGATAATCTCCACTCCGAGAAAATCTTTAAACTCTCCAATTGGTTTATCAATAATTGCCACCTCCCCCGCCAAAAATATGTCGGTGCCCTCAACGACACATCGAGAATCATCTATGCACAAACCGGGGTCACATAGAGGCACAACGAACTCATCATTAAGAACAAGGAGTTTATCATCAAGAGCAAGGGGTTCATCAACACAACATCCTTTCAATATCGACATCCGGGCAAACCACGTCCTCATTGACAAAATTCTCAATATAAACCCGTTCGACCCTTTCCTTGACGAATTCCATATATACCCATTCTTCGCAAGACTCTTTTGAAGTAAAAGGCAAAGGATCAAGAGAGTTAAAGTCATCCGAAAATGAAAATGAGTCCTCCTCCGACGGCGAGTCAACCAAATTCAAGTACCCCACACTTTTTGGGGAACGTGACCGGAGGAGTAGGCGAAGGTGGACTTGAGAATTGGCTACTAATGGCCCATGGATCCGGATCGGGGGTGGAGTAGTAGAAATCACCGGGATATTCGGATGATAAGGGCCCACATGAGGAGTAACAACCGGATAAGGAGACGGCGGTGGAGCAAAAGATGATATAGCACAATCGGGTTCCACATGAAGGCCATGATCCCCATACACGTTCTCCGAGGGATGCGTTGGCGAGGAGAGGTCCGGGCAATATTCGGGAAGATGATCACTCGTTCCACACCATGCACATCCCAAAAAAGGTCGGCTAACATCTCTCATAGTACGGATGGGGGGGCCACATTTCACATTGGTGCTTGGATGGCCAAACGACTCCCACTCTTCCTCGTATTTATCATATACGGGTATGCTCGTCCCAAAAGTAGGAGGACCTCGACGCGGGCGGGAATTCCCAAAGTGACCATTATTCCTTTTCGGATCATGAACGGGAATGACATTACCACCATACGGGGTGGGACTTGGATATCCACCCCCCACATTTCCACTCGGAGTCGTTTTCGGCACGGGATTGTAACGGGAAACGGGAGGGGCTCCATATGGGTCGTGCCTCGGGCTACGCATATTCGAAGTTATTAGGGCATGTGCACGGCGGAGTCGCTGCTATCAAGATGGAGAGATCAAGCATCGGGCGATGCTTTCAGCGGAGATGCGAGGAGCTATAGTATGGCGGAAGGGGCTTGCACGTTTGATGGAGAGCTGCATGGATACAGTTTGAGTACCATAACCCCCCAAGGAACCATCCCACGCCCGAAAAGCCATCAAACCCGACATGGTTTGCACCATGCCCTCCCATGCCGGGTCTCCCAAAACCATATCCACCGTTGGCAACGTGGTTTGCACCATGCCCTCCCACGTTGCCAACGACCATTATACAATCTCTCATTCCCGGCATGGTTTGCACCATGCCCTCCCATGCCGGGAATGTATCCACCATAGTTATACGAACCTTACATACTACAAAGAAAACGTCAAATAAAAAAAAAGCTAAAAACACAAAGAAACTACAATCAAATTGAAAACCTTAACCAAGCCGAGTCGCAACGGCGCCATTTTTAAGTTTATTGTCGTCGGAACGGGCTTTTGTTAAAGAGTTTTCGTGGTGTTGAAATGAATCAACAGGTTCATGGCTCGGTATTATCGGAATTCGATTCAATTGCAAGTTTCAAGGTGTTTCAAGCTTGGAAAATAAAAGGAAAATGAAAATAAAGTAAATAAAATAGCTAAACTATCCTAGAAATTGAAATCGCAAGTTGGTAAGATGCCTCGTCGTATGCCTCAATATGAAAATGCAAGCAATAATGGAAAAAAGCAAGAAAATGCAATGTTTCACCAAGTACAAGCATGCAAGCACAAGGTACAACTATGCATAAAAACCTCAAATAATGCAAAATTACAAAAATTGAAAGCATGGATGGAGACAATGAAATGACTGATTAATTTAAGAAAAATAACAAGAAACAAAGACCTAGATCTAGGATTAACATCAAACAAAGCATAAAAATAAAATTGCAAATAAAGCATATGAAAAACTCAAAATCAAGACGATCCAAGAGCCCGATCTATGAGCCTAGATGTGTCCACTCATCTAGAATACATAGTCAATTCATATGTTCCAACAAGAAATTAAGAGCTAAGGAGAAAAAGACATGGACAAGCATGAATGAAGAACAAAGCGGATTAAATATCATAAATTGAAAGGGACTTACTAGAATTAATGAGAATAACAAAAGCTTGATTGAAATTGCAAAGGAATTAAAGATCCAAAGGAGTATTTGGATCCTTCTTGAGCTTACAAACCCAAGGCAAAGCTTGAAAATTAAATCTAGCAAGAGAGAGAAATTATCTCCAAAACCCAAGCAGTTTGGGTGGAGTGTTCTTTCAAAATGAGAGTTGTAGTCTATTTTATTACAAGTTAATTTGGGTTTAAATGGGCCAATTTGCCTTAAAGGCTTTAAAATTCCCAGGTTTGACCAAGTTTGACCCGGAGGACACCTTCCTAGACCCTTGGCTAGCTTTTTGGCACCATTTTGGCTCGATATGGCTCGAGATGACTCGACCATGGCTCGATGTGGCTCGGCCATGGCCGAGCCTGGGCGCTGGTGGGCGTGGTCGGCAGGCCTGCGCGCGGGCGCGGGGCGAGGGCTGGCGATGGATGGCGCGCGCGGCGCGGGCAGGCGCGCTGGCGAGAGCTGGCGAGAGGCCGCGTGCAGGCGCGCGCGGGTGCTGGCGAGTGCTGCCGGGCTTGTGCGGGCGCTGCCGAGCAGGTGCTGGCCGAGAGCGCCGGGCGGCTGGCGCGCGGCGGGGCGCCGGGTGGCGCGAGCTAGGCCAGCATTCCAGAATGTTTGGGCATTTTTGAGCCTCTCTTTGCCTGAATTTTGGTCCTCAATGCCTTAGCCTATAAATAGAAATTTTAATATAAAAACCCAAGAATTTCACCAAACCTCAAGGTAATTGAACCAATTAAACCAAATTAAATATAAAGTTGGCAAGAAACACGAAAAACAATAAAACAAGAAAAACGACCTAAAAGGAGGAGGTGTTTTTTACAATATGAGGAGTTCTAGTCTATTTATCCAAGGTTAATTTGGGTTTACATGGGCCAAATTAGACCCAAAGCCTTTAAAATCCCGGGTTTGACCTAATTTTGACCCGGAGGCATCTTCCTTGACCATGGCTGGCTTCTTGGCACGTTTTGCCTCGATATGGCTCGAGATGACTCGACCATGGATCGATGTGGCTCGGCCATGGCCGAGCCTGGGCGCTGGTGATCGGCAAGTTGGCGCGCGCGGGCGCGGGCAGGCGCGAGGCTGCGCGCAGGAGTCGGGCGAGGTGTTGGCGGGATGGCGCGCGCGGGCGCGGGCAGGTGCGAGGCTGCGCGCAGGCACGGGCGAGACGTGGCGAGAGGCCGCGCGCAGGCGCGCGGGTGCTGGCGAGTGCTGCCGGGCTTGTGCGGGCGCTGCCGAGTAGGTGCTGCCGAGAGCGCCGGGGGCTGGCGAGCGGCGGGGGCGCCGGGTGGCGCGAGACTAGGCGAGCATTCCAGAATGTTTGGGCATTTTTTAGCCTCTCTTTGGCCTGAATTTTGGTCCTCAATGCCTTTACCTATAAAAATAGGAATTTTAACATAAAAACCCAAGAATTTCACCAAACCTCAAGTAATTGAACCATTTAACCCAATTAAATATAAAATTAGCAAGAAACACGAAAAACAAAAAACAAGAAAAACGACCTAAAACCTAACGAAAAACGACTCAAAACTACTAAAATCAATATAAAAATCTATCTAAAAACACGAAAAAAACACAACAATTACATGCAAAACAACTACCCCACACTTATCGGTTTGTTCGTCCTCGAACAACGAAAAGAATCGAGAGTGTACATGCAATGAACATTATGTAAAAAGAAAAATCCTTGTGCTTATCCTTATTAATATGATGATAATATCAACATAAACTCGCTATCGTCAAGCATTGCTCGTATTACTCTTTCTCAAATGCAAGCCAAATCGATGACTTCCTCTCAAATGGAATTTTGAGGGTGTTCGCTCAATTCGCTCAAGTGTATATAGGACGTGTTTACGCTCAAGTCGGTCAATACATGCACCTTGTCAAGATTTCACAAATCGGACGCTCAAAATTGCTCATAGTACATGACCAAACAAGAATCGAAAGAGGTCTTTATTATGGGTTGTAATGTTGGCTCTTTGGTAAGGTATGGAATATATGGATATAGTGGCTAACACACGATCAAACGTGATCAATAACACACAAAATCCTAACTTTTAAAACCCGAAGCTTATGATCGCTTCACCTTTCCCAATTCACCAAACTTTCATTCGAAACCCTTTCATTCACTCACTTTCCCGACTTTTATTTCACAACACTTAGAAGCTTTTTGAATTTGCTTCTTTTTACTAAACTTAGCTTTTTGAATTAGGCTTTTCACTTGAACGCACGCTTTATCACTTTTCGTGATTTGTGTTGGAGTATTATTCTTTTTTTTTTTTTTTTTTTTTGTATAAGCAACTCAAAACCCAAACCACCACAATTGATTTCCCTCACATTTCTTGTCAACTAACAACACACTCTCTCACCTCACAATATGAAGATACAAGAGCTAAAATCGAGCTCGGCTAACAAGAAACGGGATAAAGGCTCAAGGGGGCTCGTTTGGGATTTTTAAGTAGCTTACATATATGAATATGGCCGGAACAAGGGTGATATATGTGCCTCGAGGTCATTTTCGAATTCAATCATGTACGAGCAAAATCAAACCTCCTCAATGCAATTTCCATAAAAATGCAAGCAAGCCGATAAATCACACAAGGCTACTCACTAGTTTGCACCGAATTTGGGAGCAAAATCAAAAGAGCTTTTAGAGCTTTGCAATCTTTTCACGAGAAAATGTTGATTATATATAATATAGGCGGTTTTTGGACGAAGCACAAAAATTCAACCCCTCACACAAGAGGCCATAAACATGCAAAAACTCCGACAAGTAAACTATTCAAACTTCAAAGTATGAGGAATTGTTCTACCATGTAATAACGACTAAAAAGACACAAAAATCGACTCAACCATATAAATGCACAAATAGTAAGCGTCACTTCGCCAAGAATGTGTCACTTCGCCAAGGCTCGATTTAAAAACAACAAAACATGCTTGATAAAAACCGGACCCTAACCACCTATCCACCCCACACTTAAACCATGCAATGCACTCATTGCATTTTAATGAAAATCAAGTAAAAGGGAGGGTGAATAGAAACTTCCTTAACCGAGCGAGTTAGAGTCGAGCTCGGTGGGGTCCACCTAATAATCCAAGCAATCTAAGCAAAAATCGAGCATGGCTAGTATCTCCCGGCTTCATGAACGTTACCAATCTCATCAAAAGTCCAATGGTCGAAGTCGGAAAACAAAACCTACAAAATCAAAAACAAAAGAAAAAGAACCCAAAAGACAACACAATTTTTATATTTTTCAATTTTTCAAATGTTTTTGGATTTTTGAATTTTTGAATGTTTTTGGAATTTTTTTTTCAATAAAAGAAAGAAAGAAAGAAGACTTGGGTTGCCTCCCAAGAAGCGCTTGTTTTACGTCACTAGCTTGACGTACTCCCCTTTTTTTTTTATCAAGGTGGAAAGATCACTGGAGGGTCCACCAATACAATCTCCTCCTTGTCGGGAGGATCCACTCGTTGGAACGTTCCTGGCGCATTGCATAGCTCAAATAAGATCCGCCAAAAAGCAAACGTTCCAAGCGGACAATCAAACTCATCTCGGCTCGGTCCTCGGGTGGAATGATGGTTTTGTAGTGGCCCGATGACTCAATTAGGAAGTGAAAAGAATAGTGGCCGGTTAGTGTTTTCATCGGGCAAATAGGAGTCGTCATGGGTCGATTCTCGGGTGGAATTGTTGTTTTGAAGTGACCCGAGGACTCATCCCAAAAGCAAAAAGAGTAATGGCCGGGTATATTTTCCAACACATGGTCGAGCAACGGGGGAGGGAAACGATCGGTCTTGGTAGCCACATTTAACTTTTCAAATTCGATCAACATCCTCCATCCCGTTTTATCCCTCGGGGCCATCCACTTTCCTTTCTCGTCCTCGATCCTCCTCTCGTCGTCCACAAACTCCTTGAAATTTGGAGTCAAATGCCTTTGAAATTCTTGAGGTGGTGTGGCATCATCCTRCAAAACAAGTTTYTGCAAGTAAGCCCAAGGACTAGCTCCCTTTATCACTCTGGGTCTCCAACCAATATCCCCCTTAAGAATTTTAAGAACTTCAAACGACCTCCCATTTCCGGCTCTCACCATTTCATCAAGACTTGAATTCAACGGGCTAACTCTCTCAACCACTCTGGGTTTCCACCCAATCGCACTCTTAAGAACTTTAAGCATTTCATCCAACCTCTCCTCTTCCCCTCGATTCGGGTTAGCAAAGATAGTGATCGACTTGCACTCCTCTTCTTTCTCAAAATAATCATCAAGTCTTCCAATCTTGTTATCAACGATCTCCACCCCAAGAAAATCTTTAATTTTCTCGATGGAATCGACTCCCAACCCATCATCGATAATCTCCACTCCGAGAAAATCTTTAAACTCTCCAATTGGTTTATCAATAATTGCCACCTCCCCCGCCAAAAATATGTCGGTGCCCTCAACGACACATCGAGAATCATCTATGCACAAACCGGGGTCACATAGAGGCACAACGAACTCATCATTAAGAACAAGGAGTTTATCATCAAGAGCAAGGGGTTCATCAACACAACATCTTTCAATATCGAAATCCGGGCAAACCACATCCTCATTGACAAAATTCTCAATATAAACCCGTTCGACCCTTTCCTTGATGAATTCCATATATACCCATTCTTCGCAAGACTCTTTTGAAGTAAAAGGCAAAGGATCAAGAGAGTTAAAGTCATCCGAAAATGAAAATGAGTCCTCCTCCGACGGCGAGTCAACCAGATCAAGTACACCACACTTTTTGGGGAACGTGACCGGAGGAGTAGGCGAAGGTGGACTTGAGAATTGGCTACTAATGGCCCATGGATCCGGATCGGGGGGTGGAGTAGTAGAAATCACCGGGATATTCTGATGATAAGGGCCCACATGAGGAGTACAAACCGGATAATGAGACGGCGGTGGAGCAAAAGATGACATAGCACAACTAGATTCCACATGAAGTCCATGATCCCCATACACATTTTCTGAGGGATGCGTTGGCGAGGAGAGGTCCGGGCAATATTCGGGAAGATGATCACTCGTTCCACACCATCCACATCCCAAAAAAGGTCGGCTAACATCTCTCATAGTACGGATGGGGGGGCCACATGTGAAGTTGGAGCCCGGACCACCAAACAACTCCCACTCTTCCTCGTATTTATCATATACGGGTATGCTCGTCCCAAAAGTAGGATGACCTCGACGCGGGCGGGAATTCCCAAAGTGACCATTATTCCTTTTCGGATCATGAACGGGAATGACATTACCACCATACGGGGTGGGACTTGGATATCCAATCCCCACATTTCCACTCGGAGTCATTTTCGGTACGGGATTGTAACGGGAAATGAGAGGGTCTCCATATGGGTCGTGCCTCGGGCTACGCATATTCGAAGTATATTGAGGAGCATCGTAGCCATAAGAGCCGAGAGTTGGGGTGTGCATGTTCGGATAGGCGTAAGGAGCTTGCACGTTCGGGTAGGAATTTGGAGCTCCATAACCACCCAAGGAACCACTCACGCCCTAGAAACTATCAAACCCGACATGGTTTGCACCATGCTCTCCCATACCGGGTTGCCCATATCCATATCCACTATTGGCAACGTGGTTTGCACCATGCCCTCCCACGTTGCCATACCCATTATACAATATCTCATTCCCGGCATAGTTTGCACCATGCCCTCCCATACCGGGAATGTATCCACCATAGTTATAAGAACCTTGCATACTCAAAGAAAATGTCAAATAAAAAGGAAAGCTAAAAACACAACGAAACGACAATTAAATCAAAAGCCTTAACCAAGCCGAGTCGCAACGGCGCCATTTTGTTTGAAGAGTTTTAGTTTAATTCCCCGGCAACGGCGCCATTTTGTTTGAAGAGTTTTAGTTTAATTCTCCGGCAACGACGCCATTTTGTTAGAAGAGTTTTCATGGTGTTGAAATATATTCAACGGGTTCATGGCTTGGTATTATCGGAATTCGATTCAATTGTGAGTTTCAATGTGTTTCAAGCTTGGAAAATAAAAGGAAAATGAAAATAACGAAATTAAACTAACTAAACTATGCTAAAAATTGAAATAACAAGTTGGTAGGATGCCTCGTCGGATGCCTCAAATGGAAAATGCAAGCAATAATGAAAATAAGCAAGAAAATGCAATGTTTCACCGAGTACAAGCATGCAAGCACAAGGTACAACTATGCATAAAGTCCTAAATAATGCAAATAAGCAAAAATTGAAAGCAAGGATGGATAAAGAAATGGAAATTAACAAGAAAGTTCAAAACTTTAAAGAAAATAACAAGCAACAAAGAGTAGATCTAAGATTAAGCATGAAACAAAGCACAAAAATAAGATTTAAAATAAAGCATGTGTAAAACTCAAAATCAAGATGATCCAAGAGCCGATCTATGATCTAGATGTGTCACTCATCTAGATTCCATAGCCAATTCATATGTTTCATCATGAATTCAAGGTGCTAAGGCTAAAAGCATGAAATGAAGAAAAATGCATGAAACATATGAAATTACTTGAAATTAAACAAATCAAGGACTTGATCTATGATCTAGATGTGTCACTCAACTAGGATTCATAGCCAATTCACAAGATCAAGCACAACTTCTAATACCTAAGGCAAAAAGCATAAAACAAATGAAGAACAAAGCATGAAATTAAAAGAAAGCTTATTAGAATTAAAGAGAGAATCCAAAAGCTTGATTGAAATTGCAAGAAATTAAAGATCCAAGGGAGTACTTGAATCCTTCTTGAGCTTACAAACCCAAGGCAAAGCTTGAAAATTAAATCTAGAGAGAGAAATTAAGTCCCAAACCCAAGCTTGTGTTGGGAGAAAAAATGAGAGGTGTAGTCTATTTATACTATTTTAATTGGGTTTAAATGGGCCAAATTAGCCAAAAAGGCTTGAAATTCCCGGGTTTGACCAAGTTTGACCCGGAGGCACCTTCCTAGACCCTTGGCTAGCTTTTTGGCACATTTTGGCTTGATATGGCTCGAGATGGCTCGACCATGGCCGAGCCTGGGCGCTGGCTTGGGCGCAGGTTGGCGCGCGGGCGCGGGCAGGCGCGAGGCTGTGCACAGGCGCCGGGCGAGTGTTGGCAGGATGGCGCGCGCGGGCGCGGGCAGGCGCGAGGCTGCGCGCGGGCACCGGGCGAGACGTGGCGAGAGGCGCGCGCAGCGCGCGCGGGTGCTGGCGAGAGCTGCCGAGCAGGTGCTGCCAAGAGCGCCGGGTAGCTGGCGCGTAGGGGCGCGCGCGGGCGCGCAGGGGCGCGCGCTGAGGCTAATTTTGGCGAGCATTCCAGAATGTTTGGGCATTTTTGTACCTCTCATGGCTTGAATTTTGATCCTTAATGCCTTGGCCTATAAAATAGGCATTTTGAACATAAAAACCCAAGAATTTCACCAAACCTCAAGGTAATTAAACTCATTCAACCAAATTAAATATAAAAGTGGCAAGAACACGAAAAAAAATAAAACGAGAAGAACGACCTAAAAACCTAATGAAAAACGACTCAAAACTACTAAAATTAATATAAAAATCTATCTAAAAACATGAATAAAAACACAACAATTACATGTAAAACACACATTGAGTTTGATAACACTTACACTACACACAAAATTAAAAAGGTTGTTTCACTTATTTTACAAATTCAACTTTTTTGCGAGAAATTGTAGAGTATAGAGAGACCTCATTTGTATTCTAAAAACAACCCACCTATTTTTAAATCCAGATTGATCAGATGCTTTTTGGTCCATAGACTTAGGCCCATGATGGATTCTCAACCCATGTTTTAGGTCTATATATCAACTAGTTTAACACTCGTGTATTACACGGGATTTATAATAAACTAAATATTAAAAATTGCATAAAAAGAGTTGGTTTAAATTTGAAAGAGAAACCTGATTACCCAATGAAGAGAGTTGATTTAAATCTGAAGGGGTTTCCACTTGCTATAATGGTGATCTTTTTACTTTAAATTTGAATATTTACCTAATTTAATTTGAATAATAAATTGTTAATTATTGCAAACTTTTTTTTTGTTTTGTACAGGTTTGGGCTTTCGAAACGATTGCGGAGTCCGGTGAGAGTTTTTGCCCAATCATGTGGCGAAAAAGTTCCGAGAATGATCAAGTGGTCAGTTGATGACCACGTAAGGGCAAATGATGTTCACCTCTATTTAGAGATAGGAAAGGTAACAAATTATTTGAAGTGTTTTGGAGTATTAATGTTTTATAGCACAAGTATTCTAACCAAATTCGTTATGTGTAGTTTAATGTAAAACGCACATTGAGCCAACAACAATCGGAAAAATTTGCTCCATTCTGGGAGGGAATGGCTAAGTTTGATGAAGATGAATTTAATTTCGGAGAGGGCAATGATGATGATGATGTCGGGTGTACGAGAGCTAATGGGAATGGCGTTCCTGATACGAGTGCTCATGTGAATGTCATTCTTGAATGTGAGTTCTGCAACTAGACATATGGCGCTGGGCTTGACCAAATACCTTACTGTTGTATTGGAAGGCTGATGGATCGAAGGTTGGCTTTTTTTAACACGCAGTTATAGAGATGGTGCAGCCTAAGTTTGAAGTAATTGATAAGAAGCTTGCTTGTTTGTTAAAAATGATGGAGGGAAAAAAAGGAGCAACCATGTTGACCAAGAAGATGACGATGAAGACAAATCTGAAGATGATAAAGGCCGTGACACGAAAAAAGCCATTACAGGTATTTGTATTATTTGTGTTAAGAAATTATATGTTTTCTGACAAATTATGTTAAATGATGTAGTGTGTAATTAAACTTACTTTCATCCAAAATGCAGATGAGGGTTATCGGTGGTCGTGCGGCACGAGTGGCAAAGAAAATGAGAGAAGTGTTGTTAATGAACCAGGCGTTGGTGGCATCAGACAAACGTCGAACAATGATGAAGCAGGTAATATATAACTCTTGTATTGATATAGATTGCACTAGTTTTTAATAAATAAATATTTATTAATTTTTAATAAATTTCATGTATGTTCCAAGGCGATCATGTCGAGTAGGAGTTGTTGCCTGAGGGTGGAAAGAAAAAGGCGAAGAGAATCGCAATGCTCACCTATTATAAATCCAGAAAAATGCGTAAATTCGAGAACATTATAGAGTTTGACCCTAACAAAATGGTTGACGAGGCCAAGGTCGATGACCTGAATCGTTGGTTAGAGAAGGCCACATAAAGGTATTTATTTGTTTAATGATGTTGCTTATTTAACTTAATAATCTTAGTACGTGTATTTTATAATCATTACATATCATACATTATTATATTAATATTCTATTTTAATAATAAATGTGTTTGTATTTCCAAATAATAATTTATATTTATTGAGGTCATTGGAACCATTTGATATAAGTGAATTAAAATATCAACCACTTTTTCTTTTTTTTTATCAAAGATATGCTACCGCTAGCAACATATGACATGTCTAGGAACTTTCTCAATGATATCTTGATGGACAAGTAGCTCATTGATGATGCAAGTTTAGACTGTGACATGTTATATTATATTATGTAGTATTGTTATTTTCATTTTAATGGTAATTTTTTCTTTGCATGTTGATACTGCACTATTCCACATACGAGAGTGGGCAGCGAAGTACATCCACCTTTTCAACCAGTCATCCAGTGTTTTTGATTCCGGCTTTGTGAACCAAGTGACTGCAGCTTACCGCCGAATACCAGTAAAAATGAAAGGGAAAAAAATGTACAACATGGCAGACCTAGAAGCGCTCGTCAAACACCCTGACAATGATATTCTTGGCTCGTTGTTGGGCCAATATGTTAAGGGCCAATTACTGTTGCACAGTAAATCATGGAAAGGGTGTCGATTCTTGTATGCACCCCATTGTGTGGATAATCATTATTTTACAATTAGGGTTGATCTGGAGGAGCGAGTTATTGAAATATATGTAAGTATGATGTGCCACATTAGGTAGGGAATCATGATGCAGGTCATAATGCCCCTGATTGTTATTATCCCTTTGTTGATGTGCATTATAGTAGATGAGCGTAATGATTCCACTGAATTCTCGCACCAGAAGCGAACATGCTCTATGCAAGATAACGGGTTATTGAATAATTTTGGTTTTAATTATATAATAATATTATTGTATTAATACCTAAACATATTTTGAAGGTTCGATTGCGGTATATTCACGCAGAAGTTTATTGAATTTTTACTCGCTGGTAAAGATGTCAACCTTGTTCAAAAAAAGTACATGAAGGACTGGAGAAAGAAGGTAGCAGCAGAGTGCTTTGGACGTCATTTTGATCCTTGATAGTTTACTGGATATTTGTTTTGTCTTTTTTATTATTATTCTGAAGTTTAATGATGTGTTGTAGTACACTTGTGTTTGAAATATTTGGGGGAAGGGATGATCTCTTGGGTTATGTTAACCTTTTGATCAGTTTTTGTTGGAAAAAGATTCTGATGCTTGATTTGATCATGTTTTTACTTGGCCTGTTAAGTATTAATTTAGTAAATGAGATGTTGAATGTCATGATGTCTTGCGATTATGGTGTAATCATTTTTCATCACAAGGTGTAGCCGCTGTTCCATAACGACGGTATACTCATTATTTCAAACCTGGCATTTCGACCATGAAGACGATTTACTCATCATTTTCCTTTGGTTCTTAGTCGAACAGGGTATTACAATTGACAAAAAAGTATATCTTGTTTTATTAGTAATTCTCATCTCCATAAAAAAAAGGCGTTGTAGTAATTTCATTACATATAAATCATATATATGGCTCAACATGGCATTACATTATATCAGAACTGTCTACATAAAAATTATGAACTTATGATAGAATTATGTAATTTACCAGTCCAAACAAGAAATATGCACTTGTTTAAAACTCAAAATGGCAAAGACCATTTATCTCAAAACAAATTACATCACGAACACATTAAAATAGAACTACTTTAAAAGGTTTAGTTTTAAAAATCAAGAGGCGCCAGTTCTAACACAAAATGCAATAAATGAAATACTGGATGAGAAATTTCAATCAAGGTGCTATTCAGAATTCATCATAATTTATTACATTATATGGCTCAACATGGCATTACATTATATCAGAACTGTCTACATAAAATTATGAACTTATGATAGAATTATGTAATTTACCAGTCCAAACAAGAAATATGCACTTGTTTAAAACTCAAAATGGCAAAGACCATTTATCTCAAAACAAATTACATCACGAACACATTAAAATAGAACTACTTTGAAAGGTTTAGTTTTAAAAATCAAGAGGCACCAGTTCTAACACAAAATGCAATAAATGAAATACTGGATGAGAAATTTCAATCAAGGTGCTATTCAGAATTCATCATAATTTCTATAGTGGAGCTCCCATTATCGATGTACGACTTCACATAACTTTAAAGATCTTCAAAACCATCTAATGGTATTGATTAGTGTACTCCATTAGGTTCTTTCACAATGTATTTAGGTATCGAGTCGCCATATTGACAATGTGAACCATACTTCGCCAGTTTTGCATATATTATATTATATTATATTGAAGCGCAATGGACTCGATCGGTAGTGTTACGACTTCAATTGAGTTAGTCGCAATCATGAATTGGAACGGCTTCCCACGGTCCATTATGAATACGTAAAAATTAATGGGAAACACGTAATTAAACGATATTTAGGCTACCTACGTACCCACGAGGAGCTTCATTGGGCCCAGTGTATAGAACTGTTGCAAGCCTTTCACGCACCTCCTTTGACTCTTGCTGCAATTTTCTAACTAATTATTATAAACAAGCTGCTGGAATGAAAACAAATTATATCTTGGCCCATAAGATTCTAAAAGAATGGTAACCTCAGTAAGAACACGATTAAGTTCTCCAGGAAATACCATCTGTAAACACATATATAATCCATAGTCGTGCCTGAGATATTCGGATCACATTACATTAAATCTATGTTGCATACTTGTAATGGTCGTCAACATGGAAACATTACCCATTTTGTTGTTGTGTGATCGTATTGTCAGTACACCAATAAAAATAATTTGTAATATCTTCATGAATAAATGAGCCTCCTTCCCATACTCCTGCAAGAGTATCCATCCGACTCACCTGAATGAACGTGCGGCAGATCTTTGATTAAAAAAATGGTTAGTGTGAATAAAAATTAATTTGTACGAAGTAGTAAAAACATTACCACTATCTTTGTTAGTTCCTTCCTACGCGTATTGTGGGAATCATGCTTAAGTGTGTCGGTAATTGCTACCTTCTTTGAAAGAAAGTTTACGATGCATTTGCTATTAGAATCCTTCAATATGCATGAAACTCTAAAATATATTTTTGTATGCAACTGTCTTCAAAAATCGACAAACACATGTTCTGCAACATAACAAAACAAAGTCATTTTAAATGATGATCGACTGCAACTAGTATATAAAATAGATCCCCCTTACGCTGAAAGATGCTGGGAACACCCAATTTGTGCCATACTTGGACCTCAACAAAATATATTACCTTTATCAGCACAAAATTATAAAAACGTATAGTATTTTTTCATGGGAAAAAAATAGAAGTATAGGTTTGATAATACTTATCCCGGTAGTGAACCACGTAGGATATTTTATAGTTCTCATGTCTGCTAGTCATAAACCACTCATTATATATAATTAGTATATTCCTACAACACAAAGAAAAAAGTATAAAAAAGGTGATACGACTGGTACGACCTAAATATGTCTGACCTCGAGAGATCAAGAGGCATAGGAGAATAAGATCGGTTAGGATGACCTGAGTTGCTACTTTGTCCCCGAAGGAAAATGGGATGAGTTAGACGTGAGACTTAAGAAGATTGATCCTGATCTGGGTTTGTGGCTCGAGGGAGGATCTATATTGCTCAGGTCCGGAAGGAGGGAAAAACTAAGATGATGGGGCTAAGCCTCTATTTGCCCAGGGTAGGATAATCTGGTCAAAACATCCTTTACAATGGTTTGCCCTGGTAGACCTGGTGGGGATGAGCTGAACCAAAGCCTTAGGAAAAGAAAGATGAGGCGGAGGACAAACCTATAGCTTGACGGGTTTCGTCCCGACCTGATCCGAAGCCTTGGATAAGGTTTCAGAGGATCAGGCCAGAAATGTGGAGAACTTCACGACAGAGCTGGACTGCCCTTGACAAAAGCTTCTTGGTCAGGTCAGCCTGAATAACAGTCCAAGATTCGCGGATTCTGTTTCCTGGATCTTCGAAATGCCCCACTTGACGAAAACTATAAGTACCCCAACCCCAAGGATGGAAAAGTTATGATATTTCTAAGCATTCTTCTCCTGCTTTTACTTATTCCGATCTAAAATGCTTAACTAATTTAAGCATCGGAGAGGTTTCTACCGGAAAACCCCCGGTGGTCCTTTCTAACGTGTTTTTGCTTGAGCAGGTCGGGATATTCTTAGGGAAGGAGAAGGTTCTCTTGGTGTAGTTTTTAGGGCGAAACAATTGGTGCCGTCTGTGGGAAAGTTGAACAAATCTAAAACATGAGAAGGAAGTATGGCATTAGACGGACTCAGGCAAAACCTGGTGGCACAGATGGGTGGTACGCCAAGTTCTGCTACGCTAATGGGCATGCTGGAGACATCAGGACCATTGGCAGCAACTAGGTCGAGCACAGCGAAACCCCCTCCAGAAGGAGCCCATCAAGAAGAAGAAGGATCGCTGAATGATTCCTTTTTGAGGCAATTATCTGACCTCATCGGCAAGGCTGTAAAGGTGGTGGTGGAGAAGAAATTTGCCTAACTTTCGTCACCACCCTCCAAGGTAAACCAGCCACAGGAGATGGAGCCACCTCGTACGGCCCAGCGTATGGCTAGAGCTCCCCCCATGATGATGAAGAGATCTTTTCTGCTTCAGAAAGTGAAACTTCAAGCATAACCAACCCAGACCTCAACGACCAAATGGGAAATCTGCGAAGGGAGGTCAGGGAAGTGAAGCAAAAGATAGCGGGCACGGGTTCGGGCCAGGCACAGCGAAGCATCCCGTTCACGGAGGTGGTCATGAGGGACGATCTCCCAAATTCTTACCATTCCTTGGGCTTTGAATACAACGGGACAACGGATTCGTGGGATCACCTCAGCCGGTTCAAGATTGCATCCACCTTGCACAAGTTTTCTGATGTGTTCACGTGCCAGGTCTTCCCCACAACCTTCACGGAGTCGGCTCCACTCTGTTTTAGCCAACTACCCCCCGTTCCATAAACAACTTTGATGAGTTTATTTCCACATTCTTGCACCAGTTCACTAGTTGCAGGAAATATCAAAAAATGCCACTGGAACTGTTCAGTTTGAAGAAAAAAGAAGGTGAAAGTTTGCGCGGATATATCTAGCAATTTACAGATGCCAAGCTGGAGGTGTCATCAGCGTCCGAGGATCTCTTGGTCAATGCCTTGGCTCAAGGGCTTAGGAAGGGGGAGTTCTTCCAATCGTTAGTAGTTAAGCCAGCACTGAAACTTGGAGAGCTCGTGGAGAGAGCAGAAAAGTACATCCACTTGGAAGAAGCCTTGAAGATAAAAGGATGATGGAGAGAAGCGGAGGTAATGACCCGATAGGGAATATAGGACACAAATGAAGAAGCCCAGGACTAATCTGGTAGGAGGTCGTCCTCGGTTTTATAGGTATACACCTTTGGCTTCACATCAAAGAGAAAATCTGTAGGCAATTGAGCGACATCCCGACCTCAAGTGGCCTAGAACATATTCCTTAAAGCCAAGAAAGGAAAAATCTGATCGATTCTGTTGATATCAAAAGGAATATGGACATGACACAGATGAGTGCACACATTTGAAGGACGAGATAGAATGAATGGTGCAAGTAGGAAACCTCAAGGAATTTGTGCGAGCAAAGAGGAAAGGTTTCAGATCTGACTCCTATAAAAAGGACCAATACCTGACCAGATAGGGTCTAAGTTGTGGGCGTACGAGTACACAGAAGGAAATTCAATCTCAGAAAGTGCAAGGTGAAATTTTGATGATTACAGGGGGTGAATAGGATGAGCATTCCCGGCGAACCCAGAACAGTTATGTACGGGCTGCGAAAGACCTGACTAGAAGAACGCGTGAAGTTAGACAATTAGCATTGAGTCCGAACATTTGCTTTAACTCAGAGGATGAGAATGGTATCCTAGCCCCACAAAGGGATGCCTTGGTCATAACAATCACTGTTTCTAACTACAACATGCGACGGATCTTTGTTAACACAGGAAGCTCAGCAGATATTATGTTCTACGATTACTTTTAGAAGCTTAACTTAAATATGGAGTTAGAAGAGGTCAACACCTTGCTGGTAAAATTTGCAAGCGGAGCCCTGAGACCCCTGAGAGCAGTGAACCTCCTGGTCACGCTAGGGGATGACCTGTTTAGCCAGACCAAGTCGGTGCATTTTTTTATAGTGGACTCACCCTCCTCGTATAATGCCATGCTGGTTCAACTATCTCTAAGCCAATTTCAGGCATTAATATCTGTATATCACATGAAGCTAAAGTTCCCTGCTCAGGATGGAGTGGGTGAAGTCCGTGGTAACCAATATACACCACGACAGATGTATGTGGAGAGTGTTCGGAGCAATGAAAAGGAAAGGCGATGCAAAAGGGTAAGAAAAGAGAAGGCAAAACCTAAGTTAACTCAGCAGGAAGGAAAAACTGATGTCAATAGAGGTAATCCCAGGAGATGACAGTCGAGTCCTGTGTGTAGGAATGACCATGAGTCCGGATGTGTTGGTAGAGCTTGTGGCGTTTTCGAGGAACAATGTAGACGTCTTTGCCTGGTCTCCTCAAGATTTAGTAGGGATAGACCCGGCCATGGATGATCACCACCTCAACATCATCCCCAAGATGAAACCGGTAAAGCAGAGGAAACGTAACTTTAATCCCAAGAAGGAAGCCATCATTGAGGCAGAGGTGGAAAAATTATTGCAAGCCAAGCATATTCAAGTGATACAATTCCTAGAATGGCTCTCTAACGTGGTGTCGGTACAAAAAACCTAGGACGATTTGCGAATGTGCATAGATTTCAAACACCTCAATCGCGCCTGCCCTTAGGACCACTACCCAATATCAAGGATAGACCAGCTGGTGGATTCCACATCAGGCTTTGAACTGCTAAGCATGATGGACGCTTCGCAAGGATATCACCGGATCAGGCTGGCCGAAGAGGATTGGAAATGCGTTAGTTTCATAACCACAAAAGGAACTTATTGTTACGTGGTCATGCCATCTTGGCTCAAGAACGCAGGCGCCACATATCAACATCTGGTAGATAAGATGTTAAAGACTCAGCTCGGGCATAATATGAAAGTGTATGTGGATGACATGCTGGTGAAAAGTGCAAGGGCAGCCTCGCATATTGATGACCTAAGGGAGACTTTTAATACCTTGAGAAAGTACAGAATGAAGTTCAACCCCAAGAAACCCGTAGCCAATTAGTCCTCTTAGTGATTCCCCGACTCAGGAGTTGATTCCAATTGGGCCAAGGGAGCAGCACGATTTTAACATGCAAAAAATAGTCTAAGGCTTCCGATGTGGGAGAGATGGGACTTGAAAATGAAATCAGCGTTCTATTTTTGCCTTGCAACTGCGGATCTTTTGATAATTAAACAGAACAAAGCCAAAACCACCGTGCTCATTTTATAATTAAATAGAACACAGCCAAAGCCCCATCATCGATTATACAAGAATACTTTTATTATCAAAATCCTAATCTTCATTTGCAGCCCCAAAAATAAAAAAATGCAAAAAATCTCGATCGATGCCCAAATCTCATACTTTAAGAAATCGATCGATGCCCTAATCTCAATTATTTCTCCATCCAGAATATTGATCCCAAAACTTCTTTATCAATAACGTGAAAAAAAAAAGTCAAGTGCTTCTCCAAGTTCTCAAAATTCAAGCTCTAATAATTTACCCATGGTTGAAATGAAGAAATGCCATCATGATATTGAAGCAGATGTGTTCACCTTGACGACAGATGATCACCCGACAATGAGGTTCTACAGGTGTAGTCTAATAAAGGTGTCATGTTGAAATGATTTTGAGTTGTTTTTTTTTTTTTTCATTTTTCTGTTCCATTCTTCTTCAATATATTTGCGGTTTATTTGCCTTTAAATTTATGTTGAGAGTTTAGTGAAATCATTTTAAATGTTATTATTAGTGCAAATGCAACCAAACCTAAAAATGTTAATCTTGTCCATTTTTTACTAATACTATGAGAATTCACTAAGAACTCGAAGAATGTTCTTAATTTATAATAAAATTGGATTAATATATTTTTAGTTATGTTATGTTGTGTTGTTATTTTATTTTACTTTACTTTGTGTAAAAGATGTTTATACAAAATATTGTAAATTTGAATATGATTATTGTTTTTGATGTAGATTAATAAAGACTGCGGTTATTTTGTTTGGATTGATATGGATTTGTCACCATTCCAAAGAGTTGTTTTGTGAAGTTGAAGGCACAAAAAGATAATTTACAAGAGCAACTAAAACGCAAGGATGTAACGGAGAAATTACTTTTGAGAGGCTTGATTTGAAGGTTGCTAAGCTTCATAGGATGCAAGAGTATAAAATAGAAATATTGAAAGACTTTGATATTAAAGCCACATTGAGTGCTGAACTACTGTTGAAGTTTGAAGCTACCAAGAATCGAAATGTTGTGCTCGTGTTGTTTGTTGTATTAACTTGTATGTTTAAGGGTGTGTGTGAATTGGTAGTGTTGGCAATATGCTAATGTAAGGTAATGTTATCTTGTGTATCATTGTCATTTGAATTCCTTTAATTGTATATCTGCTTTGTTGAATTACTATAACTAATTTTATTTTTATTTTTAATATGGTATTCAATTGTCATGTGGTGAGATGGTGTGGGATTTGTAAAATTTGGTAACCAACATCACAAATATCATTGTATAGTTTATTTGCTTTCACTTCTATAATTGTGCATTAGTAATTAGAAAACCAAAGAAAGATATTATCTAAATCTGAGACATTATTGATTTTATCTAAAATTGGTGACCAACATCACAAAGAAGGGTATATATGGTCGTATTGCCGACGTGAGGTAATGATGGGGTAGATCCGAAGTTGCGAGGCAAGAAAAGAACCCAACATTCATTTTCAAAATCTTTCCTATCCCACACAGGAAGCCTTAGATTATTTTTTGCATGTTAAAATTATGCTGCTCCCTTGGCCATATTGGAATAAACCCCTGGGTCGGGGAATCACTAATGGGCCTAATTTGGGTTACGGGCTGCTTTGTTTGATAGACATGGCATGGCCCAATTTTTGATCTTTAACCGGATTGGCTTGGGCCTGCGCGTAGTCCGTCAATTTCTTTTTTCTTTTCTTTCTGATCTAGATATAATTTCGAATGATTTCAAATATTCACATGAATATTTCCCGAGAATTTTATGTTCATCTTAGAAATCACATCATATCTATGTAGTTCGTCAACTTACTTTTCTCCTTTACGGTTCTAGATATATTTTCGAATGATTTAAAATTTTCCCATGAATATTTCCCGAGAAATCTTACAAATCATATCATATGATGCTATCTGTATCCATTTTTATCTTATTTTACAATAAATTACTATAATCTTCCCTCAATGGACATTGTTGTCCTAAATAATTAATTGTGAATAATATGGTGAAATATTAAAAATTGAATATTACAAACACTATAGTATTAGGTCGATACAATTATAAAACTGAATATATAAAATATACAATTACAACATTAAGTATGACTAAATATAAATACCTATATTTAGCATACTAAACTCCATCATTACCAAAAAATAGCGAGTTTGCGTTCATATTAGAAATCACATCATATCGACGCATGTCGTCAACTTGCATTTTTCCTTTACGGTTCTAGATATATTTTCAAATGATTTAATATATTCACATGAATATTCCCCCAGAAATCTTACAAAGCATATCATATGATGTTATCTGTATCTGTTTTTATTTTATTTTACAATAATTTACTATTATCTTCACTCAATTGACATTGTTGTCCTAAATAACATATTGTGAATAATATGGTGAAATATTAAAAATTGAATATTACAAACACTATAGTATTAGTCTTTGTAAAACTAAATATATAAATTATAAAACTGAATATATAAATTATACAATAACACACCATAAAATATAAATGAATATACTAAACCCCACATTACCAAAAACAAATTACTGATTACCCGTAAATATTAATGCTTAGTCTTCGTAACCTATGTCCTGCATCTTACATTTCGTCCGACAATTAGGAAATATGTGAGTGTATCTACAACCTTCAAATGAAAATCTCTCCTTAATTGAAAAAAAAAATACTCATGGCGGAATAGCACCAACGAGATAATAAAAATCAATTTAAGTTCCCAGAAATTATTTCAAACTTCATTAAATGTCATGTTGTTATTAAGTTCAATATATTTCAAGGTTGCAGATACATGTTTTTTTTTTCATCTAACCAAATTGGTCATAAAATCTTAATATTTGTACCAAGTCAAAACCTTTTACAACCTTTACCCTCTGTTGCAGAGCCACATTTTAATCCACAAGCCCAACCCGTAAGAAAGCCTATTAATCTAAGCCTACCCATGATTACACGTATCTACACAACCAGGAGAAAACTTGGAAATCCCGAACAACCTCCATCGCAACGACAACCCACACCACAAAAGAGTTTGAATTTCCTAACTATAACTCATACACGTTTAATTATATCATCATATTTATGAACAAGTATAACCTGTTATTGCTCCTTCGTTGATGGGTTTCTATAAGACACCAATCAACGACGCTCATCATATTAGTAATCATATTATTTTTAGTTGACAACAGGAGCGTGGGAACAACTGAGAAAATTTTAATTCTTGGTAAATTCCCGAAGTCTTTGACGTTATACCCTTCTATCTCGAATAAAAAGTAGGAAAAAGGCTGGCCTCAGTATAATTATATTAATTCCCTCATGTTTATGATTTTTTTTTTAAATTCATCTTCATGCTTGTTCGCTTGTATAAAGTGCATTTTAGTAATTTCTTGGTTTTAGGTTTCAACTTCTTTTTTCGATAATAGGTGTAGTAATCATTATTTGAAATGGATAAATCACCTGATGAGGAGCCAATTTTTTTGGATGATGCGCAAACTGCATTCGAGGATGAACATCGAACAAGAACACTGCCAGACGATGCAACTATTAAGTGTATAATTTTTAGTTCCGGTGAGGATGTTAATATACTTTACATTAACTATGGGAGGCAAATGGGTTTTGATGTTCGAAAATGCCATTCCACATTTAAAAAGGGTGTTTTGAAGACCAAACGATGGGAGTGTGTTTGTGCGGGACTTTGAAGGGAAATAATTTCAAGGCGTAAACATATTCGAAAGGAGACGGTAAACCAGAAATGTAATTGCTCTGCTCGACTTCGTATTGCACACGATCTTGAAACTTGCTTGTACAAGGAAACAAACTTTTAATCTGCTCACAACCATGCTCTAGAAGCGGCGGAAACAACATACCGTCTCAAGTGCAACATGCATGTGATCTAAATTTCATAATATATATAGCATAATGTTGTCGCCGTACGTGCACTCGAGGGTTTTTGATTTGATTTTATCTACTACCAACATAGATAACTTAAGTTACATAAATGACCCTCTAATAAGTAAATAAGATTCAGATAACCATAACCTCGACAACATAGTAGTGCACGCCATTTTTAAATCTTTATTTTCAAGATTCCATGTAAGCCCATACATTTCTTCATCAAGTATTTATGCTAATGTCAAAACTTAACTTGTTGGGGTTTTATTTCATTTTTTTCAAATGTGTCCGCCATGAAAATATTTTAAATACCTAATAAATATTTTTTAAAATGGTCCCCTACTTTTACCGAGGTCATATTCGTCGCGTAGGTGAACCAATAAAAATAAATAAATTGTATAAATAAGCAAAATACCAATTACACAGATGTTATAATCTATATACCTTGAGTTATCGACTAGTGTCTATTTTATTGACTTTGAATCCAATTAAATTAATTGAATTTCTATATATTCAGATACATATCAGCACCTCAAAAGGCGATGTTAAGCTTGCTACAAGATGCAGGCATTCGTCCATGCCAAAGTTTTCTTCAACAGGTTGAAGGTGGTCCTGAAAATACTATGTTTGACAGAAAAGTAGGTTACAATTTCTTAGCCAAACAATGCATTGACACTATTCAGAACGGGGAGATCCAAACTGTACTATCCCTTTTCGAAGGGATGCAGCTTAATGGCCAAACTAGATTATTGAGAAAACATGCATCGGCGATGCATCATTAAGCATGTTATTTTGGTGTGATGGTTTCTCCCAGACAGTGTATGGTAAGCTTGGCGATGTTCTTATTATTGATAGTACTTACAAATAAAATGCCTATAACTTTTCGTTGGTCATTTTATCGGGGATCGATAACCACAAGAAGAGTATTATCATTGGAGCTGCACTGATGTATAAAGAGATCGCCAAATCTTATGTCTGGTTGCTTAAGACATTTCTTACAACTATGGGCAGAAAGGCCCTAATATCAGTTGTCACATATCAAGATGAATCAATGCGTCACGCCATAAGACAAGTTTTTCTTAATGCAGTGCACAGACTATGTAGTTGGCATTTAAATAGAAATTGTGCTCAGAAAGTGAAAGAACATGCATTTTGCACTTTATTTTCAAGGTTAATGATGGCGCGATGGTCGATTCAAACTTTTGACCATGAATGGCAAAGAGAGATCGAGAAATATGGGGTTGCAGATAGTAATTGGATTAAAGAGACGTACGATAAAAAGAAAATTGTAGCGAGGCATACCTACGAGGTCACTTTACGGGAATGACTAGGATAACTCAATGGGCAAATTCTTTAAACTCTATATTCAATAGTCTAGGCAAAGTCAAATGCACAATTACCGAGTTCCTACGGCACTTCATCATGAACTCGTCTCAATGAGAGCTATATTTTTAAAAGAATAAAAAAAATTGTATGACACCACCAACCATATGACCTACTATTTCACTTCACGACCTTCTTCATCAAGTTACAAATATTTATACCATAGCCGTATTTGATGATGTCGAAAGAGAAATAACGAAGTAACAAAGTTTCATAGTTGTTGATAAACAGGTACATGACGATCATCTACACTCATTCATTTTGGAGAAATATGGTTCGAAATCTAAAAAAAAGTAGTCGGTGAAAGTTTATGTTACAGAAGGTATAGATCAATGCGATTGCAAGATGCTAGAGTCGGATGGGTTGAAATGTAGTCATCTCTTTACAGCATTCAAGAATATAAATCTTCAATCTATACCTGCAGAGTGCGTACGTGAGAGATGGACCACAGAGGCTGGGAAGCAGTTGCAAGAGAACTTTCTATTTTGCAAGAAAATCTTCGGGAGAGAATTTTGAGGAGGTGGGCGAGAGATAGAAAGAAACCCTAGAAAACCCAAATGTAAGACAAATGGAAAAAAATATTATTTTATATCTAGGCAGAAAAAACCTAAAATGGAACATTTTTAACTTGAATAACCACAGCTCGACACAATAGCTTCTAGGGCTACCACGACGTCCCATGTCATCCGGAGTAATCGCAAGTTGACACATCAATAATGTGTAAATAGAATAAATAAATAAGATGGATTTTAGGATAAAATTAGTGTATATATTATTAGCTAAAAATTTAAATATAGTGGTTATTAGGTAGTTAGTTAGCCATTAATTTTTTTTCTAACTAAATTTAGTGGCAAATCGTATAAAGTCTTGTAATCTTTTTAATCAATAATTATATTAGATTCAACCTAATAATATCGATTTATACTTATGAATTATTAAATAAACCTAGGTTTATTGTAAACTTTATGCAATTACAAACCATTTCCAGTTTTGTTTATTTTGTTCGGTTTGAGGATTAACGAATTTCTAGATCAATATCATAGCTATTAGAGATGGTCCAATCGAAGATTGATCAATGTCAATCAATATTTTTTGATACGTTTAATACGATTTACGATTCGATCTCATTTTTGTAACAGCTTAATACAACCAAGTTTCAAGTCTCATGTTAATTGGATATTGTTCAAATTTTGATCAAATATATAAGTAGATTCTATTTATTTAAAATAGAAATTTCTTATAACAAATTTGTTGTGAATGAGAAACTAATTTTTAACATTAAACCTTTAGTTATTGGACTGAACAAAGAACTATTCTGGTTTGCTACACACGCGCGCACGCACGCGCACACACACACACACACACACACACACACACACACACACACACACACACACACACATATATATATATATATATATATATATATATATATATATATATAGTTATAGTACAATATATCTGTTTGAGAATTTTTGTTTACTTGTAAACGGATGGATACATCTACATATGTTTTTGATTTCAAACATATATAGGGTATGTGTGGTAGACAAAACTGATAAGCTAGCTGATAGTTGATAAGTTAGTTGATAGCTTATAACTGATAGGTGAGGATTGATTGATGAAAAACAAGCGGATGTATACAAGAGCGTTTGACAAATTTAATTGATAAGCTGATTTAAAAATATAAAAATACTCAAAAGTTCATGTTTAATATATTAATTTTTTGTTGTTTTTTATTTATTTTATATGAAAGATTGTTAGCGTTGTAATTCTAATTATTCTTGTTTTTATTACTTACAATAATAAATAAAAATATTTATACATTTTTTAAAAGAATGTTAGAATTATTAATCTACTTGTTAATATTATTTTTATATTTATTAATGTTCACACTGTAAATCCAATTATGTTATTATTATTTGTTTAATAATTATAAATAAGTCCAAATATTCAAGTAATAATAAATAATGTGATAAAGTAAATACAAATCTTAATATATATCTAATGACATAATAGTGTAGTTTCTAAAATAAAATCAAAAAGCTCCATGAGCTTATCTTAAATGCTTTTATAATACATATAATAAAGAGGGGTCTTTTTTATTCTTCTTTATTTCGGGCCAAGGTAAGGAATGCAAGAACAAGGGAGGTCCCACTTTGACTGTAGTAGAGCGTATGATGTCGATGGCCCGAGGTATAGCAGTCAATGGGCAAGGGTAGCCCATTTCGCCTTACGAACCCCAACGAAACTCCGAATAGAGGCCTAGATTGTTTTTACGGACATACTTTTTAGGTGTTAAGATCAAAAATCGAGAGGTAAACAACCCAGATCATACACTAAGGCCCCTCAGCAACCACTTAGTGGAAAAGGAAGTGATCGAGCGATGACAACCAGGAGATGGGCCTGGAAGTAGCCATCATTTGAAGAAGACGTAATAGCTCACTGGTCTAGATCCATGGCACTGAAAAATGTATCAGGGCTCAAGTGATTCACCGAAACGACAAGACCTTGAAAGCTACCTTTTCAAGTGATAGTAATGGAATGTTTTGTCAATCGTGGATGATTTTTGGTGAAAAGACCCGTAGAAATCAGAAATGAGAATGCTGAATGAATAGCGAGAAATCCTATGAAAAACACAATCGCCTACCAATGGAATGTTTTTACGTTCAGTCAATCTACGTAGAGTGAATCAGTCCCTAAGGAACCCCTGAAAGATACATCGGTGGGGCACACCCAGACACATTGATTACATCCTATAAATGTATCATAAATCTTTACTGAATHTGACATTGGATCTATACATTTTTGAATGTTATAAGTTTTCGGTCTAGTAAACTAATTTATAAATGAATCTTATATCAATAAGTGATAAAGAAAATCAATCTATTTCTCAATTTATTTATGCGCGAGGGCCAAAATACTTTGATTTTTTTTATATTTTTGCATGTATAAATATAACCACACGGAGCACCAGACCGTTCTATCAAAGAAAGAGATCATTGAGTCTAGTTCGCCATTTGGAACTCTAAACCTTTTTTATTGATAATAATATATAATAAGAATAAGCTAAAAGAGTTTGGAATCGCAAGAATTGATAAGTCCTCCATTGAATTGAATACCGTGAGAAAGACAGGTTCGGAAATAGCCGGATTAGCAGGAGGAAGGGTTTCTGAAGCCCTTCTCTGGATTTATTTAGAGGGATTTCTCATATTGAGGAGGCTTCCCAAACTCGTAACATACGGCCAAAAACAAGACAAGAAGAGGGTGAGTAGTCTCTGCCATTACAGGTTCTTCTCCTTCCACCGAGATGGCCCTCTTTTATTTGTTCATAATTTGTTGGAACAAAAAAAAGCCCGGCTAGGTATTGACCCGACAAAGTCATCAGAATAAGAAGGGCCTTTCGAACAAATCAAAATAATACATATAATACAAATGGGTCTTCCTTATTTTTCTTTAGTTCGATTGTTGGCACGCCTTTACTCTAGATAAAGGAAATTCCTGATTTACGGATGTCTCTCTATCTATATTAGAAGAGAGAAAGAATATAATAAAATAGAGAAAAGAGAGAGAGAGAAACAAAGAATCCTTACATTTACATTATGTGTAATGTATTAATTATCTTTTAAAATTAGGAGAGATGTAATAGTAGCATCTAAAATAAGCTTAGACTCTTCAAATAAGCTCGTCCAACCAAATAAGGCTTATTTGAATATACGAAGCTTATAATTGCTCTAAAGGTATAATTTATCTTATTGTGCTTACCAAACATCCACATAATTAGGTAGACGCAAACAGATGGATACAACTGATAAATAAATATCTGATTTCAAATAGACATGACTAGATTATGTCCAAAAGTTGTATTAGATATAATTGAACATATTCAAAAGTTGTATCTACTAATGAACAACCCCATGCAAAAATTTAGGGGAAAAGATTGTAACCATCCTGTATTATACGTGTTTTTTTAGTTTGCATCCTAACTTTTTTTTGTAATTTAATGCATCCTGTACTTCAAGAAATTCTGAAAGTGCATCCTCCGACCAACCAACTCGCCCAAACTCGTCGAAACTCACCTAGTCTCGCGAGTGAGATTGCATATTTTCAAACCCGTATACTTTATGTGAGTTCCGGTGAATTTATTATTTATTTAAAACTAGTTTCGGCATATTTTATTAAATATTTTATTAAATATGCAAAAATTATTGAATTTATTACTAAATAAATAATAAATTTTATTTACTTAATAAAACTAGTTCCGGTAAACGTTAGGATAAAATATGGTTTGCATATTTATTTAATAAATTCTAGTTTTTATTTAATAAAACTAGTTTTTTCTAAATTTTGTATAGGTCAGGATGTACTTTCAAAATTTTGTATAGAAAAGGATGCAATAAATTACAAAAAAAAACGTTAGGATGCAAACCCAAAAAACGCGTATAGTACAGGATGGTTACAATCTTTTCCCCAAAAATTTATGTCCATTTAGCAAAAGACCCGTGCAAAAGGATGTGTCCATTGAAACACATGTTTACAGTCTCAATAAATATCCCTTATGTTTACGATCAATTCATTCATACATAATTTATTCAAGCGCATACATAGAGTATATTGTCTAATTCTTTCTTCCAAAGCTTGACTGTTCTATATACAATTTTGTTCCCCAAAGATAATAAATATTGAAGTGCTTCTTAATTAGTATTATAAATTATTTTATCTTAGGGATAATTTCTATTAACCGTGAGATGAATAATTTGTTTTCATAAGAAATGGCAACTCCAAGCATTGTCGTGACTCTGACTTCCATCCAAGGTGAAAGAATTCCCAAGTTCAATGGTGCCGACTTCAAAAGATGGCAATAAAAGATGTTCTTTTATCTGACTAATCTCAGCCTATCTCATTTTTTGATGGAAGATCCCCTAACCATTTTCGAAGAAGACACCGGCACTAGAGGTGTGGCATTGTAGATGTGTGGCATCACTTTGACTATTTGTGTATGAATTATTTCCTAAATAGATTATATGACACATTATATAATGTGTATAGTTCAATCAAGACATCAAAATAAGTGTGGAACTCTTGGGAGAATAAGTACAAGACAGAAGATGCCGGTATAAAGAAGTTTATTATTGGAAAATTCCTTAACATCAAGATGGTTGATACCAAGTCAGTGATAAGCCATGTAAAAGAACTCAAATCATACTTCATGACTTGTTGGATGAAGTATTGCAAGTGAATAAGACGTTCCAAGTGGCTTCAATTATTGAAAAATTATCGCCAATGTGGAATGACTTTAAGAACTACCTCTAGCACAAACACAATGAAATGGGTCTTGAGGATTTTATAGTTTGGTTTCATATCAAAGAAGATAATCGTAAGGCCGAAGAAAACCCCAACAAAAGCGAAGTGGAGACAAGGGCAAATTTGGCTGAATCGAACACTTGCAAGAAACGGAAGAGGCCTTCTAATAACAAGAAGTTGGGGAATGACAAAATGTTGAGGGGGAACTTCAATAACTGTGGCAAACCAAACCAAATGGCCAAAGATTTTCATAAACATAAGAAGGGCTATAAAATGGTAATAAAGACCAGGCTAATGTGACTGAAAGCAAATCTCTTCCAATTGATCTATCAGAGCTCGATCATTCAGCCATTATGCTTGAAGCCAATTTGGTTGATAACCTAATAAAATGGTGGGTAGATATTGGGGCTACTCATTACATTTGTGCTGATAAGGAGATGTTTTCCTCCTATACGCGGATAAGTGGAAGAAAGTTGTTAATGGGGAATTCTTCAACTTCCAAAGTGATAGGAATCGGCAAAGTGGTACTGAAGATGGCTTTTGGCCATGAGTTGATACTTGTGGATATGCTACATGCCCCAGATATAAGTAAAAATCTAGTCTTCAGCTCCTTATTAAGTAAGGCCGGATTTAAGCTAGTATTTGTGGCTAATAAGTTTGTAGTGAACAAGAATGGTGAATTCTTAGTTATAGGCTACCTTGATAATGGTCTCTTTAATATGAATGTAATGTCTTTTTTCCACAAAAAGGCAATGAATAAAGTTTCTAATTCTGCTTACTTGTCAGACTGCTCTAATTTATGGCATGATAGATTTAATCATGTTAACTTTAACACAATTAAAAATTTATGATCAAGAGTTTTTATCTAGCTTTAAAATTGATTCTCAAGACAAGTGTGAATGTTGTGTTGAAGCAAAAAAAATGACTAAGGCACCATTTCATTCGGTGACAAGTTGTACTATTCCACTTGAGTTAATACATATTGATTTATGTGATTTAAAGTTTGTGCAAACTCGAGGTGGAGAAATACTTTATTGCATTCATAGACGATTGCACAAGATACTTTTATATATATCTTTTGAAAACTAAAATGAAGCTTTTGAAGACTTATAAGAATGAATTTGAAAATCAACTTAACTTGGAAGTTAAAATGATTCAAAGAGATAAAGGTGGAGAATATGTTTCTTTGTTTAAAGGATTCTGTAAAGAAAGTGGTTTTGGATCCTTAATCTAACATTGGGCTTATATGTGAAATAATTATATGTCGTGGATTGTCAAATAATGAAGCCCAGTTAAAAGTGATTAAGTATATTCCATATTGGACACTACTACAAAAAAATGCCATTGGAACAGGGGAATAGGCATCGGGTTGTTACTAACAACCGATGCCAAAAATTGCACGGGGTCTTTTTTATAATTAAAAAAGGTTATATGCATCGGTTGTTCCCTAGAAAATGATGCCTATAGTCAGGCGGGTTTTTTTTGTAATAAATAAAAGTTATATGCATCGGTTTTCTAAAACAACTGATGCCTATATAGTCCAGAAAAAATTAATACCATCGGTTATTAAAAACAACCGATGCCCATAATGATAAAAAAATCCAAAAAATTTCATTAAAATACATAGGCATCGGTTTTGGTCAAACAACGGATGCCTATAACAGAACACGAGCATCGGTTCCTTATTTACAATCGATGCCTATGTATCGACCGAAATCAAATTGGGGATCTGGTGAAATCTCTTCACATTCGCAGCAAATTGGGATATTGCCTGAATTAAAATCTCGATTCAGGAATTACGCTCCACAACTCCAACGAGATCATCATCGTCGTCTTTCATCCATCTCAAAAGGTTAGTTTCATTTAATTCTCTAAATTCTCTAATTTTTCGATCAGTTCTGAGTCTAATTCGCAAAATACCTAATTCCTGGAGAAGGCAAATTCAATAACTCAGCCACAAAATGTTGCAGTACCCGGCGTTTATGACCCAGAATCCATGGTCGAGCCGAGTCATTCCGACATCATATTTGCTCCCCGCCCAGTGGACCCAGCCCCAAAACAACGAGCTCCTCCTCGCTGTGGAAGAGTTCGAATACGAAGAAAAGGTAACGAGATCGATTTTATACTCTTTTGAAATTCAATGCTAATTATTTTTTCTGAGTCTCTGTGTTGTGTGCCCTCTTCAACTTCAATTTTGTTTTCTAAAATTGATTCACAATTTCATTTGCAATAGATAGATTAATTTTTCCTAATAGTTCAATTTCCCATTAGATTTTTTTGGGATTATACCCGATTAGACAGGTTAATCACAGGTTTAATTAATCTCCCTCTCGATTAGATAGGTTAATCACATGTTTAATTAATCTCCCTTGGATGATTGAGTGTAACTCTGAGCAAAAAAGATTAGGTTTTACTGTTCGAAGAAGAACAAGAAGAAGTAAAAGAAAAAAAATGCATATTAATTAAATTGATACAACCTAGAATAATGTGAGGCCCAGATACAACCGAGATGAGCTATGATTAAGGCATAATGACCAAGGCAAAAAGTATGTGATGCATGGAAGAATATGAAAGGGAAGAGCGAAGCTGTTGTACAGAATAATTCAAGCTGTGTTCGTCTGTAAAGCCGATCTGAGGAAGGGGATTTAGAAAAGAATCGAAATTATGAAGAACGGTACATATATTGGGACAGACCTAACCTGAGAAAACTAAGTTACGTTCGATTAAAATCCTTAAACAAGAACAAACCTCGGTTAAGGTGGGGCCGCAATAGGGCTAAAGTGATCGGGCGTAAAAGAAAAGGCCGAGCTGAGCTGGTGGGGATTAAAAGAATTAAACAAGGAGGAAATGCAAGAAGAGTCCTAAAGTCACGAGGGAAAAGGCTGAATTAAAAAAAAGTATAAAGATGCGAATAAGAAATAACCTTGTGAAAGTAGGGATAATCGAGTGATGAGAGCTCAGTCCAATCAAAGATGGGCTGAAGACCCTCAGAATTTGATAAATCTCATTTTCCAGAGCAGACCATGGTTAAAACTGATTACTTGATATATTTGAGAATTATTATTTGATATTTCTATTCATGTGATGGAATTCCGAATTCAGTGCATATTCTCATTTTCTCAGTTACGAATAAAATCTTCCAAAATTAAATTGTTTTTTTTATCAATTTATATATTTATTTATTTATTTGGCGATGAGGATGATGGTGATGATGTGGAGGATGATTTGGAGGTGACGAGTAATGGGGGTGTGGATGATGAAGAAAATGATGATTTTCCACACGCGTATTTCTTTTACAAGTATATGTGCGGTACAGAAAAATGTGGGGGTACTTTAGCGCCTTTACCCCCGAGCGATGTGGGGCTGTCGATGACTATGGAGTGCCATGTTCGTGGGAACTTGAGCAAATGCGAATATTGAAGAGTATTGAGTTGTTACGGCGAGTTTTTCTTAAGGAAATAAATATATTGCATGATGTTTTGTTTTTCTTTCAATTAGTGTATGGCTTTTGCTTGTCTATTCACGCTGTTTGGTTTAATATAGTGCTTGTGTGAGTTATTTTTTCCTATCCATATAGAAATGAGATGCATTGTGAAATAATAGGTTCTAGAAAAAATCAATAGGCTTGAAGAGGCTATATTAAACCCCTTGCTGCAATTATAGTAAAAGAAGTACGTACATAATGTAATAGTTTAGGCCCTTAAAAAATAAATAAAATAAAATAAGCCAGCTGTTTCAACCCAAAATATGACCAACGTTACTAACAACGCCCGGAAATTTGAACGCCCTTCTGATCTGCACACAGAAACACGTTAGAAAGGACCACCGGTGATTTTCCGGTGGAAACCTCTCCGATGCTTAAGTCAGTAAAGCGTATGAGGTTTCTCTTAGCAAATAAGGAATGCACCAATAATGACATACCTCTCTCAACTTTGAGGCTGAGATACTTAATGTTACTCCCAGTGGGGACCCTAGCCGGGATCTTCGGAGCACATGCCGCGAATCACAGGCCGTTACGCAACCAATTCTGACAAGTGGTCCCACTTGTCTCTCTACCGGGAATCCGGAAAATAGGTCTTCCCCGTTACAGGTCTTCCTTTTTTCTTTCCTCTACATCACCTCAGTATCAGAAAAGACTTGACTCTAGTCAGGTCTTTTCTGATAGAGCGCTTTTATCAGCTCAGGAGAGATCAAGAGCTGTACCCATCTTTTCCTGATGTCCTGTTTTCCCAAGAGGCCCTAGCTAGATCTTCCTTTGAGACCAGGCCGTTCTCACCATATCTCTTAATCAGGTCTGACCCAATTCCAGCTCTTCCTTTCCTCTATGTTACCTCAGTTCTGTCTGTAGGACTTTTCCCTGTAAAAATCAAATTAGGAGGAATCGTGAGCCATAACTATTCTCCTCTGAAACCAGTCCTTTCTCGAGGCCTAGCCAGACCTTCGTTTAGACCAAGCTGGTCTTATTGTGTGCTTTTTATTTCCGTTACTTCAGATTAGGTCTACCCCAAATCAGGTCAGACCCATCTACTGCCCCATCAACTCCTCCCCCTACAAGTGTTGGGTAGAGCTGTTATATCCCAGGGGTCTTCGCAATAAATGAGTTCCCACATGTTTATTACTCCTCGTACTTTGCACGGATCCCGAGAAATTCGCCTGACAGCCAGGCCTAATTATTGGCGCTAATGGTGTCGGTTTGTTTTCCAAAGCAGTTACCCTATTTTCACGCTTTCCCAAGTACTGCCACGTTAGCCCTACTCTAGGACGGTTGACGCTCCAGCTCACCGCCTAGAGTACTGTTCCTCTGCCAATATTAAATGCAAGGATCCCATCAAACCCCGCCTTTATCGATTTCCGCTTTTTGAATTTATCTTACTTTCTTTTATTCCCTCTGGCCTTTTATTTACTCTCACTTTCACATTTTTATTTTCAAAACTTTTCTGGATTTTCTCTGTTTTCTCTCTGATCTTTCCGGTGGGCTTCCTGACTTGAAATCCTCCTCTGTTTATCCTCTCCGACGAAACTCCTGTAAATCAGGTACCTTTTCAGTCCTTGCTCTTTTTATTTTTCCAGTAATGGCGTCCCCTTCCTCTAGGGTCCCTCCCTATACCACCTCTCCAGCGAGGGAAGTTTCGTTTTCCCTGCCGCCGACTGCATCGGAGGCGATGGAGGTTTCCTCATTTTCGCCATCTGAATCTCCGGTGGCGGCGGTAATTTCTTCTTCTTCCTTGTCTTCCTCCACGGCCTCGATGGCCATCTCTTCCTCCTCCGATGGCCTGGAATACCCTTAGGCTATACCTGACCACCCCAAAATCCCCTCCATCCTTAGCGAACGGACAGTGGAAGAGATCCGCTATAAGTATAAAATCTCTGATCCCTATGATCTTCACTGCCCTCCGGAGAATATCCTAGCTTTCCAGGCGCCGGCCGGTTGGTTACCTTTTTATATTGGTCAATTCCAAGCGGGCTTGCGTTTACCTGTAAGCCCTCGAATCCTGGATATAGCAAACATATATTGGATCCCTGTCTTTCAATTCACTCCCAATTCCTTTCGAATCATGGTCTGTTACAATCTAGCCATGCGTTACGCAGGTCTGGCTCCGACAGCTCGTACTTTCTTTCAGCTCTTCCAAGCGAAGAGCTCTTTCCCAAGATGTTTCTACCTGACGGCCAGACCTGGGGTCCATTTCCTTCTCAAGTTGCCTACCTCCAACAAAGATTGGAGAAAGAAATTTTTCTTCACCCACTGCGATAGGGATTGGGGTTATGATCCTAAACCCATAGAGAAAATGCCTTCCTATCCTCCCCTTTCCTCATCCCCTTTCCCCAACAGATAGATCCCACTATATCCAAAAGGTAATATCTACCCTTAACGATAAGCCTGTTAACATTTCTGAGCTCCTTCAGCCTTTTGTTTTGGACCTTTTTAACGAGAAAGAGGTGGAGACAAGTCCTTTGCCCCCCGAGATTGGTAAAAAATTTTGTTATTTTAGTTTCGTCCACTTATGTTCTGAGTTCTTATATCTCACCTTTCTACTTCTTATTTTCAGAAAAGACGATGCGAACGATGTTTGAGGCTGCGTCGAAGAAAGGGGGAGAAGACACCCTAGAGCGATCTGCTCCCGTCACCGGCTCATCCTCGGCTCTCCAAGAGCTGGGACCCCGACATGTCCCAGTTCTGAGTTATAGCCCCACGAGGCTAGCTTCTGCCATACCCAGAGGTCCTTCTCCTAGTTCAGAGGAAGACACGCTTCATTTGTCCAAACGACCTCGTACTACCCAGAGTAGCGCAGTTGTCCCCGCTGCACCCCCTATCACTCGCAGTGGGCCAGCCCCCATTAATTCAATCTTGAATTGTTCAGGGGAGACAGCCCTCCAGTATATGCGGAGGCAATCACTGCCAGCAGACCTGGCTGTCCTGGAAAAGATGAATGACCGGGAACTTCTGGAGTCCTGGTGTCAGGATGAGGCTAGGGTAAATGTTTCCTCCTTTTGCTTTTGTTTTGTCCTCCTTGCTTTATTTTTAACTCTTTGCTTGATAATCAGGCTCAATCCAGAAAGGCTCTCTTAGCTACCCGCACAACTAGGTCCATGATCCAGTTTGACGTGATCAAGGAAAATAAGGAACTAGCTGCGAAGAACGAGTGTATCAAGACTCTAGCCAAGGACATGGGCGTGGAGTTAAAAAAGCAGAGGGCGAAGCTGGCTGAGCTTGAAGAGGAGTTAAAAGGAGTAAAGAGAGCCCGAGATTAAATGATAGAGACGGCCAGGTCGGAAGCGAGAGATGAAGCTTTGGCGGAGGCCAGGAGCCTGGCAGACGAGGCATTAGCCAGGGCGAAAGAGGAATGGAAGAATGAGTTTTTAAACTCAGAGGAGGGTTTAAGGCTGGTTCAGGAAGTAAGGCAGAAAACCCAGGAGGCCATCCTTGGCTCCAAGGAGCTTTTCACTCTCCTCTTTCCCGAGGCGGTGACGTATTATCATCTTGGCCTTGACAAGCAGTCCAAATGGGCCCAAGCAAACCCTGAGGTTCTCTTTGACTGAAGTCTGCCCTTGAAGAACCCGCCTGAGCCCACCTCCTTCTCGTATGTTCCGGAGTTGGATCATCTTCATACTGCTGAGGCACCGGAATTCGCGGAGTGCGTCTTTTCCTTCCTCAAGTCCACCGAGCTCCCAGGGTCTCAACCGGACCTGACTATGACCGTTGCCGATCCTCTTACGTCTACACCCTCCCCAACCTTTGCAGGTCTGGGTGAGCTGCCCGGAGGAGCTTCGCCTGGTTCGCTGAACGAAGGGGCGGTGGACCAATTGGCAGCTGAGTTGGACGCCGAGCTAGAGGCCGTGCCTTAGGTTTATGTGAATGCTTTCCTTTAGACCAGACCTGTTGTTAGCCTATGTGGCTGGTCTGGTTTTTATCTTTCTTTGAAGCTGTACTAAATTTTGAATTTTAATGATAATGTCTGTTTTGTCGTGTTGCGACCTCTGATCTTCTAGGGTTTCCTGATTTTCCGGAAACCCTAGTACCTTTTGATTCCTCTTCCACGCGCTTTTGTCCCCTTAAATATGTACATGCTTCCATTCTTTTCTTTTCAATTTTTGGCAATGGCTTCTTCTCCCTTTCTCGAAGAAATCAACACAGTGAGGTGAAAGAACATTTCTCTGGTCGTCAAGTAATGTAAACAGTCTGATCAGCTGACCGCGCTCAAGGAGAAAATCGGCTACCTCTACCGCCTTCTGGAGAGAAAGAGGCAAAAGAAGCGGTTTTACAAGAAGGAGTGGGCTGAGCTCCGCCAGCTAAACCGACAACTGCAAGAGGAGAGGGCTGACTTGACAGAGTCAGTGAACCGCCTAACCGTCACTGCCGACGAAGCTCACGCGCTTGCTGAATGGTCTGACAAGTACCGCCGTCGCCTGCATGACACCGAGCGTGAGCTTTGGCGCGTTCGCCGGGCTCTGGCCTCAGACCGGAGGTCTCCTCTCAGATGAAAACCTGCATTCATCTTTCCTTTTTGTTTCCTGCACTTTTGTAATCAAAATTGCCAACCTTCGTAGAAGGTGGGAGCAATCTATTCTAATGAAGTGACTTTTATTGTGGACCATTCTTGGCTTTTTTTTCATGCTTATCTTTATTTTACCAGGAACTTTTGATCGTTTTTATATCGTTCTTATCATGCAAATCATGTTTTCAAATGCCAGCTCATCCTGAGTCGTAGGACTTACCTCATAAGGTCTCTGACCTTGATCAAAATTCGTGGTTCATCAACCAAGTATAGCTTTTCTTGTATTTGTTCTGACAATCAGATCAGTCATTGATGCATGTCTGCACGTTTGAATCAGTCCTGGTATAACCTGTTCAAACAAGAAAGAATGCTTTATTTGGATTGTCACCCATATTAAACCACTCCTGGCTTGAACACTGTTAATCAGGTCAGACAAAATCATAGGCATCCGTCCTTAGCCAATCCTGGCTTAAACTGACAATCAGGTCAGGCGAAGTCATGGACAACCGCCTTTAGCCAATCCTGGATTAAACTGACAATCAGGTCAGGCAAAATCGAGGGCATCCTCCCTTAGCCAATCCTGGCTTAAACTGACAATCAGGTCAGGCAAAATCATGGGCATCCACCCTTTAGCCAATCTTGGCTTAAACTACAACCAGGTCAGGCAAAATTGAGGGCATCCGCCCTTAGCCAATCCTGGCTTAAACTGACAATCAGGTCAGGAAAAATCATGGGCACTGTTTTGTATGTAATTGTTGTGTTTTTCTTCGTGTTTTTAGATAGATTTATATCTATTTTAGTAGTTTTGAGTCATTTTTCGTTAGGTTTTTAGGTCATTTTTTCTTGTTTTATTGTTTTTCGTATTTCTTGCCAACTTTATATTTTATTTGGTTTAATTGGTTCAATTACCTTGAGGTTTGGTGAAATTCTTGGGTTTTTATGTTCAAAATTTCTATTTATAGGCTAAGGCATTGAGGACCAAAATTCAGGCCAAGAGAGGCTCAAAAATGCCCCAAACGTTCTAGAATGCTGGCCTAGTCTCGCGCCCGTTCGCGCCACCTGGCGCCCCGCTGCGCGCCAGCTCGCGCCAGCCGCCTGGCGCTCTCGGCAGCACCTGCTCGGCAGCGCCCGCACAAGCACGGCAGCACTCACCAGCACCCGCGCGCGCCTGCGCGCGGCCTCTCGCCACGTCTCGCCCGGAACCTGCGCGCAGCCTCGCGCATGCCCGCGCCCGCGCGCGGCATCCCGCGCCAGCACTCGCCCATCGTCGCCTGCGCGCGCCATCCCGCGCCAACTCGCCCATCGTCGCCTACCAGCGCCCAGGCCTGCCGACCACTCGCGCCCAGCAGCGCCCAGGCTCGGCCATGGCCGAGCCACATCGAGCCATGGTCGAGCCATCTCGAGCCATATCAAGCCAAAATGTGCCAAAAAGCTAGCCAAGGGTCTAGGAAGGTGCCTCCGAGTCAAACTTGGTCAAAACCAGGAATTTTAAGCCTCTAAGGCTATTTTGGCCCATTTAAACCCAATTAAATGTAATATATATAGTAGACTTCTTTCATTTTGTAAAACACCTCTCATTTTCTCCCAACCCAAGCATGGTTTGGGATTAAAAATCCTCTCTCTAGTTTTTAAGATCTATTTTCTCTCTCTTAGGTTTTAGATTCAATTTCAAGCATTGATGTAATTTCTTTTCTAGATTTAGATTTTCTTTCATGCTTGGCCTTGGGTTTGTAAGCCTAAGAAGAATCCAAATACTCCTTTGGATTGTTAAATTTGATGCAATTTAATTCAAGCTTGCTACTCTTTCCTTTAATTCAAGTAAGTTCCCTTTCAATTTCATGTTTTATGCTTTAATTCCATGCTTTGTTCTTCATTTCCATGCTTGTTCTTCATGTTATGCTTTTAGCCTTAGCACCTTGGATTCATGATGAAACATATGAATTGGCTATGGAATCTAGATGAGTGACACATCTAGATCATAGATTGGCTCTTGGATCGTCTTGATTTTGAGTTTTACACATGCTTTATTTTAAATCTTATTTTTGTGCTTTGTTTCATGCTTAATCTTAGATCTACTCTTTGTTGCTTGTTATTTTCCTTAAAGTTTTGAACTTTCTTGTTAATTTCCATTGCTTTATCCATCCATGCTTTCAATTTTAGTTAATTTGCTTTATTTGAGTTTTTATGCATAGTTGTACCTTGTGCATGCATGCTTGTACTCGGTGAAACAATGCTTGTTTTTGCTTATTTCTTTGATTTTGCTTGCATTTTCAATTAAGGCATACGACCGAGGAATTCTACCCACTTGCACTTTCAATTTCTAGTGTAGTTTAGCTATGTTAATTATTTTATTTTCTTTTTCCTTTTATTTTCCAAGCTTGAAACACATTGAAACCTTCAATCGAATCGAATTCCGATAATACCAAGCCATGAACCCGTTGATTTATTTCAACACCACTAAAACGCCTCTAACAAAATGACAATTAGGTCGGGAAAAATCATGGGCACCCGCCCTTTAGCCAATCCTGACTTAAACTGACAATCAGGTTAGGCAAAATTAAGGGCATCTGCCCTTCGCCAATTCTGGCTTAAACTGTCAATCAGGTCAGGCAAAATCAAGGGCATCCGCCCTTAGCCAATTCTGGCTTAAACTGACAATCAGGTCAGGCAAAATCGAGGGCATCCGCCCTTAGCCAATTCTGGCTTAAACTGACAATCAGGTCAGGCAAAATCGAGGGCATCCGCCCTTAGCCAATTCTGGCTTAAGTAAGGGCACGAAATTAATCTGACGGATAAGAACCAACCTCCAATTTTTATTCAATAACAAGTGAATATCAAAAATTACAATTATGTATAAAACTTTCTCAAATTAGCGATGTTCCAAGCGCGAGAAATCTCAGTCCCAATTTAGTTCTTCCAGTTTGTAGGCTCCTCCCGCTAAGACTTGGGTGACTGGGAGTTGTCTTTGCCACGCGACATCTAGCTTTCCCTTCGCCTTTCATAAATCAGATCTCTTAAGGACCAGATCTCCCACCTGAAATTGCCTTTTGAGGACAGACTTGTCATATGCCGCCTTTATTCGTCCTTTAATGTGTGCCATTCTAACGGCAGCCCTGTCACTTCCCCCCTGCTCATGAAAGGGCTCCGCTGCTTTTGATTTACCAGAAGCAGAAGAAGAATTGGTGGCATCTTGAATCAACAACTCGTTATGCTCTTCAAGAAAGTTCTGAACTCCATGAGTTTCTATGCTGATCTCAGCGGGCACTACAGCATCCATACCATAGACTATGCTAAAAGGCGTCTCCCCTGTACTTTCTTTGGGATTAGTTCTATAGGCCCATAAAACTGAGCTCAGCTCATCCACCCATCTGCCTCCAGCTCTGTCCAAACGGGCCTAGATCCCTTGCACTAATATGCGATTAGTGACTTCTACTTGTCCGTTAGCCTAGAGGTGGTAGACAGATGTGAGATGCTGGTCGATTTTCATCTTCGTACACCAAGCTCTAATTCTGGTACCCATGAATTGGGTGCCATTATCCAAGATGAGGATTCTGGGGATGCCGAGCCTACACACCACGCTTTTCCACAAGAACTTCATGACTGCCTCTTCCGTGATTTTAGCCAAGGCCTTCGCTTCCACCCATATGATAAAACAATCGATTGCCACTATTAGAAATTTCTTTTGAGCAGGAGCCATGGGGAAGGGGCCGACCAAATCAATTCCCCACTTAGCGAATGGGCAAGGAGAGCTCATCGTCATGAGCTCTTCTGCGGGTTTATGTATCAATGACGAGTTCTTCTGGCACCTTTCACAAGTACGCACAAAATCTTCTGCTTCCTTTCGCAGTTGTGGCCAGAAATACCCCGCCCGCAAGATCTTACTCGAGAGAGCTCTAGAACCCATTTGGTTGCCACAACATCCCTCATGAATATCTCTAAGAACCAAAGCTCCTTCTCCCCGGCTCAGGCATCTTAGTAGGGGCTGTCCAAATCCTCTTCGGAACAGCTCTCCCTTAACTAAACAGAATCTAGCAGCCCTAGTCCGTATCTTTGCTGAGTCCTTCTTGTCCTCTGGCAGGAGTCCTTTCTCTAAATAAGCCATTATGGGAAAGCGCCAATCATCTCCTTCTACCACTGAGCACACCTTTTCTGTCCCAAATTCTGCATCTGCCTTCAGCAAAGTAATCACCCTTTCGTGACAATCCGTAGCTGAACTAGCTATCTTTACTAAATAGTCAGCTCTGCCATTCTCTTCTCTGGGGATCTGTACTACCATCAGGGATTTCATCTCTCTCGCTAGCTCTCTGAACTTAGCCAAATATCTCTGCATGGTATCCTCTCTTGTTTCAAACTCTTCGCTTATCTGTTTACAGACAAGCTGGGAATCCACCTTAGCACAGATCTGTTCCGCTCCCAAGTCCCGTGCCATCTGAACTCCTCTCAGGAGGGCCTCATATTCAGCCGCATTATTAGACAGAGCATAATTCAAGCGCACGGCGTATTCAATGGCCACTCCTTCTGGGTTAATCAAGACTATTCCGGCTCCACAGCCCTGATTCCCTACGGAGCCATCCGTGGAAATTATCCATTCCCGCCTTTCTTCGAAAGAACTGGTCATCTCTTGCATGAAATCAGCCAGCGCTTGGGCTTTGATTGCAGTTTGAACTTTAAACACGACCTCAAATTCACTGAGCTATATTATCTATTTGACCAGTCTTCCTGATGCCTCTGGTCTGTCCACTATAGCCTTCAACGGTAGGTTGATACGCATAATTATGTTATGAGATAAGAAATATGGACGCAGTTTACGAGCTGTTCCCACCAAAGCTAGCATTGCTTTCTCAACTTCGACATATCTTATCTCTGCATCATGCAAGACCTTGCTCTAAAAGTAGACCGGTCTCTGTACTTTACCTTCTTCCCTGATCAAGACAGAGCTGACTGCTTACTGTCCTACAGATAAGTACAATATTAGGGGCTCTCCTTTAATGGGTTTCTGAGCAAGGTCATGCCGGCCAAGTGTTCCTTCAGCAATCTGAACGCTTCCTCACACTCATTACTCCATTGGAATTTTGCTTTCTTGCGCAAGGCTTGAAAAAATTGCAAGCGCTTCTCAGCCGAGCGCGAGACAAACCGACTCAAGGCGTTGTCCGTCCCGCTAAGCATTTCATTTCTTTCACGTTTCTAGGCGTCTGCATCTCCATAATCGCTCTAAACTTCTCGGGATTTGCCTCGATACCCTTCTCTGTCACCATATATCCCAGAAAATTTCCAGCTCTTACCCCAAACATGCACTTCTTGGGGTTGAGCTTCATCTTGTATTTTCTCAAGGTATCAAAGGTCTCCCTCAGATCATCCACATGCGACGTTGCTTTCATGCTCTTGACTAGCATATCATCCACATAAACCTCCATATTCCGGCAGAGCCGGCCCCTGAACATTTTATCTACCATTCGCCGGTATGTAGCACCCGCGTTCTTAAGCTCAAAAGGCATAACCACATAGCAATATGTCCCTTTTGGGGTTATGAAGCTGACACGCTTCCAATCTTCTCTCGCTAACCTGATCTGGTGATACCCTTGCGAGGCATCCATCATGCTCAGGAGCTCACAGCCAGAGGTTGAATCGACGAGCTGGTCAATCCTTGGCAAGGGGTAGTGGTCTTTCGGACAGGCGCGGTTGAGATCACGGAAATCTATACACATCCACCAATCATCTGTCTTTGATACTAGAACTGCATTGGAAAGCCATTCTGGAAATTGTATCTCCTAGATATGCCCAGCCTTCAAGAGCTTATCTACCTCTGCCTCTATGATGGCCTCCTTTTCTGGCCCAAAATTGCACTTCTTCTGTTTGACCGGTTTCACCCCCGGATTGATATTAAGGCGATGTTCAGTGACCTCTGGGTCGATCCCTACCAGATCTTGGGGGGGCGAAGCAAAAATATCCGCACTTTTTCTTAACAAAGAAACCAGGTCTGTCAAGACCTCCGGGCTGAGAGTCGTGCCTACGCGAAGGACTCGGCTTTCGTCCCCCGGGACCACCTCTACTAACATCAGCCATTCTTCTCTTCGCATCAGGTCTGTCCGTGGTTGCTCCACCCGAGCCCTCTTGTTCTGTCTTTCCTCTTCAATGTTCCTTTTGACACATTCAACATACGTCTGCCGTGACGCATACTGATCACCCCTTACCTCGCCAGTCCCATCTTTCGCCAAAAATTTCATTTTCATGTGGAAAATCGATATAACGGCCTGGAACTGGCTTAAAGATGGCCGGCCCAACATCACATTATAAGAAGATGGGGCGTCTACCTCCAAAAAACGCACCGTTCTGGTGACCCTATACGGCTCCTCAACTAATGTCACCAGGAGCCTGACCGCTCCTAAAGGCTTCAGGGCTCCCCCTGCAAACCCAACCAAAGAGGTAGTAACCTCCTCCATTTCGACATCCAACTTTAATTTTAGAAAGCAATCATAAAATAGAATATCGGCAAAACTTCCAGTGTCCACGAAAATTTGCCGCACATTATAATTGGCGATGGTTGCTTTTATAACCAAAGCATCCATGTGAGGGGCCAGAATGCCATCACCATCTTCTAACCCAAAACAAATATTCGGTGTGGAGGCCATTTGTCCAACTTCACGCGATTATCGAACCAAATCCTTTGCAGCCCTAGCTATGCTGCGTCCGCTTAGAATGCTCTTCCAGCTCTACGCCAGTTATCATTTTGATTTCTCCATGGATGGCCTGGGCCTGATCAGTTCGTCTTCCATCAGAACGACCTCTGTCCCGGTCTTTCTTGCCCTGTTGAAACCGGTCAAATCTACTGCGACCAGATCTGACTTCCTCTCTCCTCATGCGATCATATTCCTTCAGGTGCCCTGCTTGGACCATTCTCTCCAGCTCATCTTTCAGATGAGTGCATTAGTCAGTATCATGTCCATATTCGTTATGGAAATGGCAAAATCGATCAGATCTTTCCTTCCTGGGCTTCTGCGCATAGGTTTTAGGCCATTTCAGATCTGGATGCCTTTCTATCGCCTGCAGAATTTCGCCTTGTGGTGTTGCCAGGGAAGTATATTTATCAAAACGAGGTCTCCCTCCTAACAGATCTGTTCTGGGCTTCTTTATCACAACCCTATCCTCTCGATCATATCTCTCTCTTTTCTTTTCCCCTTCATCCTTGATCTTCAAGGCTTCTTCCAAGTGAATATACTTTTCAGCTCTCTCCAAGAGCTCTTCGAATTTCAGAGCAGGCTTTACGACTAATGATTGAAAAAATTCCCCTCGTCTAAGGCATTGAGCCAGAGCATTCACCAGCAGTTCTTCGGATGCGGAAGGCACTTCCAGCTTTGCTGTTGTAAACCTGTTAATATAGGCACGCAGACTCTCATTCTCCTTTTGTTGGAGGCTGAACAGCTCTAATGGCATCTTCTGGTACTTTCTGCATCTTGTGAACTAGTGCAAGAAGGCCGAGCTGAACTCATCGAAGTTGCTGATAGAGCGTGGTGGCAACTGGCCAAACCAGAGCTGTGCTGATTTTGTGAAGGTCATCGGAAAGACCCGACACATGACCGCATCCGAAAACTTATGTACAGCCAATGCGATCTCAAATCTGCTCAAATGGTCCCACGGATCCGTGGTCCCATTGTACTCAAAGCCCAGAGATCGGTATGAGGCCGGCACATCGTCACGCATGACCTCCTCCGTAAACGGAGTGCCTCGCCGCGCTGGCACCGTGCCTGTGCCCGTCATCTTCTTCTTAAACTCCCTCACTTCTTTTTGAAAGCTCTGCATCTGCTCAACCAGACCTGTATTGGTCTGGCTTGAGGTTTCGCTATCGGACGTAGAGAAATGCTCTTCCCTATCCGAAAGAGGAGTCCGATACGTGCGCTGGCCGCGTAGCGGCTCTGTTTCCGCCGCCGGAGAAGTCGGTGCGTTTGGCGGTGGTGTCGACATCTCTGCAAACTTCTTCTCCACAGCCGTCTCCACGGCTTTGCCGATGAGCTCAGACAGCTGTCTGAGAAGGACATCATTGAACAGCCCACCAGCAGCAGACGTTGCTCCACCGGAAGGAGGCAGCACGGTGCCTGATCCTACCGTCGCTGATGGCTCTGCCCCCTCGAGCCTCGCCGCATCGAGCCTCGCCGCAGACGTTTCTGCTGACCGCGGCATACCCCATGGCGCGGCGGAGCTGCGCGTTCCGCCGAGCTCCCCTACCAAGTTTCATCGTAATCCGTCTGAAGCCATGGAACCAAAAGAAACCCTCACGTCTTAGTCTGATCGCTTTCCCACATACGGCGCCAATTGTTTCAACCCAAAATATGACCAACGTTACTAACAACGCCCGAAACTTTGAACGCCCTTCTGATCTGCACACAAAAACACGTTAGAAAGGACCACCGGTGATTTTTCGGTGGAAACCTCTCTGATACTTAAGTCAGTAAAGCGTATGAGGTTTCTCTTAGCAAATAAGGAATGCACCAAGAATGACATACCTCTCTCAACTTTGAGGCTGAGATACTTTTACTTTCTCCCAGTGGGGACCCCAGCCGGGATCTTTGGAGCACATGCCGCGAATCACGGGCCGTTATGCAACCAATTCTGACAAGTGGTCCCACTTGTCTCTCTACCGGGAATCCAAAAAATAGGTCTTCCCCATTACAGGTCTTCCTTTTTTCTTTCCTCTACATCACCCCAGTATCAGAAAAGACTTGACTCTAGTCAGGACTTTTCTGATAGAGCGCTTTTATCAGCTCAGGAGAGATCAAGAGCTGTACCCATCTTTTCCTGATGTCCTGTTTTCCCAAGAGGCCCTAGCCAGATCTTCCTTTGAGACCAGGCCGTTCTCACCATATCTCTTAATCAGGTCTGACCCAATTCCAGCTCTTCCTTTCCTCTATGTCACCTCAGTTCTGTCTGTAGGACTTTTCCCTGTAAAGATCAGATCAGGAGGAATCGCGAGCCGTAACTATTCTCCACTGAAACCAGCCCTTTCTCGAGGCCTAGCCAAACCTTCGTTTAGACCAAGCTGGTCTTATTGTGTCCTTTTTATTTCCGTTACTTCAGATCAGGTCTACCCCATATCAGGTCTACCCCATATCAGGTCAGACCCATCTACTGCCCCATCACCAGCCCTATGTAATAGCATATGATTAGTTTTGGAGCAAGTTACCGTGAGAACCTGAATTGCGTGAGGGGAAATTTAGGGCCATTGTATTTCTATTGTACAACATTTGCAAATTAATCTTTAAGAAACTTTCATTAATGGACGAGTAGCTTCCCGCTTTTTTTCACAGTTGCAATGCATAATGAATTGAATTTGTGTTTCATACAACACAGTCTAAACTCTAAATCAATGGTGTCTTTTGCAGTTATGCATAATTAAAAAAGTTTTAAAAAATAATAAATTGCAGGGTTTTGTAAACTTCTGGATATCTAGCAATATTAATGTTGCGTAACAAAGTATACTGACTAATAATACTTTCTTTTGTGTTGTAGGTAAGAGGCGTTAAAACAGGACCAAGTTCAGTCCCAGATAATTTTCCACACTTTATTTTATTTTCGACTTTTCTTTCTGCATTGTTTTATTTTATTTTTTTTTGATGTAATATTATATTATTTTACAGGCTGAGGCAATCATGTTTTTGACCGGAATTGGAAACGGATGCGTCAATATGGCTCCAGATCATAAGCATAGGTGACAAAAACTTATATCAATATTTAAGCATAGGTGACAAAAACTTGTATGAAATTGCTTGTTGCACCCTCTGAGAATAAAAGTTATTGTTCCTGTGTCATAGATTTGTGATAATTAGTGCATCTATTATGTTTTTCATGTTTAGGGTTTGATTATCACAGTTTTTTGATTTTTTGGGGTAATCTTCCTATGTTTTTTTGTTTTTTTTTGGTTCGTTAGTTTTGGTGTTCTTATTTGTGGATTCATCAAAGGTTTTATTTTTATTTTCAGATTCTGCTATGTTCGATTTGTGAATTATATTTTACACCTTCACTGTGGGTTGGTTCCCATGCCATGATTATCAAGTATTTTCCATTCATATTTCCAAGATTAATACTTGGTTCAATTATTATTTCTATTGATTTTTTGGTTTCATTGTCTTCAAAATTACGATAATTTATATTATCTAAAAAATCTTAGTTAGCCAAAATCAGGATTTTTATTCTTTTTTTGTTATCTATTTATAATTCTTTTCTGCCCATTTTTTTAACCTTTGTTTATAATATTTATCATCATTTCCTGCTAATCTTTCTTTTTCAAAGAGCAATTTTTTTCTGTTTGTGTATTTCAGGTACTTGCTCATGACCAAATTCTTCATTCAGGCAAACGACACAGAAACATTGAATAAATGCGAAAAGATCAGAATATCTGTGGAAAGGGTAGTTAATTTCCTAAGTTATGATTTTCATTTAGTTAATTCTTTTTCTTATAACCTTTTATTTTCTTACTATATAACATATACATAAGAGTTAAGATGATTGTGTTCAAGGATGCACCATAGAGGTTGGATGATTGGTGTAAAACACTCTGTTGCTTCTTGTGTATCAAATTAAAATTCTCAACCGAAAGGTTCAGCTTATTTTCTTTGATAATTTTCCTTTTTTTTTAATTAAGGTTAGGTTTAAGGTGCGTTTAAGACATTAATTTAATATGATAATTTTTGTACTGTCCAAATTTAAATTCTACCAGTATGAAGATTATATTGAGCTGTGATTTCATATGATTATATTTTTTTTACTTATATGCTTTAGAATCCTTCAGCTGTTTGGTTTATTTTTACTAATGTTTGGGTCACATTCTTGCTATGAACTGTATGATAAATAAAACTAACATTTTTATGTGTCATATAGTCAATTTGTTCATTATTTTGATATTTTCGGTTGGATCTAGAATTCTATTTAATATGAAGGTTTGAGTGAATTCATGGGGAAAATTAAAGTTTTCTTTCCTTTGCTATTCTGAAGATTTTTTAATGATAATTATAATGAACTTGTGTGGTTGTATTGTCTAGTTCATTTCATGGCTACTCTTAATGCTATTTTTGTTCATAAATTACCTGCTTTGGGAAACATATTAGAGGATGAAGAATTTTATTTTTGTAGATAGGTTTTTAGAATCATGAGGCCCATATACGGTGAGAACCGATGCCAAATGTATAGATATTAGGTATCGGTTGTTTGAAAAAACCGATGTCTATATCTATACATTAAGCATCGGTTGTTTGACCAAAATCGATGCCTAATCTATACATTAGGCATTGGTTTAGTCAAACAACCGATACTTATCTCAGATCTTAGCATCGGTTTTCTGAAAAAACCGATGTCTATATCTATACATTAAGCATCAGTTGTTTGACCAATCGATGCCTAATGTATAGATTAGGCATCGATTTTGGTCAAACAACCGATGCTTATGTCAGTTATTAGCATCGGTTATCTGTCAAAACTGATGTCTATATTTAGATATTAGACATCGGTTGTTTAACCAAAACCGATGCCTAATGTATAGATTAGGCATCGGTTCTGGTCAAACAACCGATGCTTATGTCAATTATTAGCATCGGTTGTAGAACCGATGCCTAATGTCCAGGTTATAGGCATCGGTCTAATAGACATCAGTTGTAAAACCGATGCCTATTAGCAAAAACAACCGATGCTGTTGGACTATTTTTGTAGTAGTGGGACTTTAATATGTTTAATAGGTTGTGGGCCTTTGATGTGTATATACTTAATGGGTCATAGGACCATGTATTCTATTCTGCATCACATTATCAGAAGAGAGCGTACAAAGATAGTTAAAGGGTTTTCTGAAAGGATCAGATACGTATTGCCCTAGAAGGTCAAACCCCATAATTCAATCGCTTATGGATTCAGGTACACTTCCGTAAAATAACTTATGATTCTTGATAATTTAATATGATGGTGTCTTGATTATAACGATGGTTTTCGCTAAGATTATTTTCTAACAAATGGTATAAGAGCCACTTCATATTGAGTTATTGAGAATCTGAGTTTAATTCTATAATTATATTTGGGATTGATATTGAATTTGCTTTCGAATTATACTTGTATTTTTATATATGGATTCAACAAACAATCAAAGCATACGTTGTCATTGATTTTTGCACATGGTTGTTCCAAGATGGTTCTCTGTCAACAAATCTCCTTTTATTGACCTTTATTTTCAAAATCAGATATAGCTGAGGGGGAGTCTTGTTGACATGCCTTTTGAAAATGTCTATTTTCTGCACTACGTCTTCAGCCCATCAAATATAAAAATTGAGCAAGCCCCACACCTTTAAGAGTGTGTATGGTTCATAACTTTTCAGATTTATTTCAAGGTTGATTGAGTGTTATTATAACCCGTATTATAATTAGTAATTTTTTTCGGATTATAATATATGTGTTTGTTTTGATCGTTGCTTGATTTGAGATTATGTATTCAGTTCATTTTTATTTTTGAATTGCTGTTCTGGTTTTGTTAGACAGGTTTTGATGAAATCTAGAGAGGAGAACCTTATTAAATTTAGGAATTTGGGATTTTGTTGTAAATGGGCTTAGTTTTGCGTCTTGTGGGTGACTTAGACTCTTTTTATATTGAGTGATATTTCGGGCCTTTTTCTTGAGTTAAGAATTAAATTGCAGCCCATTTAGAATTCAAGGATAATTCAGGGTCTTAATATTAAACGGTTTTAAATTTGAGAATTAACTGAACTTTATTTAATTTTCTAAATTTATCTCGAATAGTAAAGAGGACCCTAATTTGATTTTAGTTTAAAGGTATGATTTAATATATTTGGAGATAAACTAATCAAAGTAATAATATTACAAAAGTGACCTCTCTTATGAATATTATTTTATTTTATGATATAAAAGATCGTGTACATGTAATTATATGAATATTCACCGATTAAAAGGAAGTATAATGTTATTATAATTACATGTGCAATGGTAGTAGAAAATGCGTGATGATTACTCGCCTTTACATATGAGCAATGAATCAGCCAAAAGGAAGACTCGTTGCTTCATTTGTTCTTATTATTAATGTTTGATTACTGTGTCAAGATATCAATTACAAGTTAATATCTTGTCAAAAGATGAGATTTTAATGGAGTGTCGATATTTTGAGATGGAATTTACATTTTATTTGAATTTATTATTATAATCTAAGTTTATTCTATGTGAGTATGATAAGTTTATTTTCTTGATTCATCTAAGTCTACTCCTGCTAATATTATTAGAAGCATCAACTCTATCCCTATGCTAATGGAACAAACTTCAAGTCATGGCAAGAGAATCTTTTAATAGTTCTCAGAGTCATGGATCCCGACCTTGCGATAAGGACTGCTTCCCCACAACCTCTTACAAATAAAAGTACTATGGATGAAATTAATGATATTAAAAGGTAAGAGAAGTTGAATAGCATGTGTATGATGATCATGAAGAAAGCCATTCCAGAAACATTTAGGGGTACAATATCTGAGAAAATCACTACAGCTAAAGAATTCTTGTTGATATTGAGAAAATATTTGTCAAGAACAAAAAGGCTTAAATTGGTACGCTCTTGAAAAATCTGAACTGAATGAGGTATGGAAGTAAAGACAATATTAGGGAGTATATTATAGAAATATCTCATACTGCTTCAAAATTGAGAGCATTGAAACTTGAACTCTCTGAGGACTTGCTAGTGCATTTGGTTTTGATATCACTTCCAAGATATTTTAATCAGTTTAAGGTGATCTACAATTGTCAGAAAGAGACTTGGTCTCTAAATGAGATCATCTCGCATCGTGTCCAGGAAGAGGAAAGGTTGAAGAAAGATAAGACCAAAAGTGCTAATATTGCCTCAACTTTCAAATTTAAGGACAAGGTATATTAAAGAGAAAATAGGATAAGAAAGCTTCAGCACAACACCACAAATGAAATAACAAAAGTCACCTGGCCCAATAGACGGTATCGATTCTGGTACTACTACGGGTTATTTCTTCCGTGGAGGTGAAGGACATCAGAAGGAGTTTACCAAATATCATGCTTTACATGCTAAGAAAGGTATGATGCTTAATTTGGTTTGTTCGGAGTTTAATTTAATTTCAGTTCCTAGACACACATGGTGGATAGATTCTGGTGCAATAATGCAGGGTTGCCTCCATTGACGAAAGCCTGAAGATGGTGAAAGATACATCTATGTGGGCAATGGCAAGAAAGTTTAAGTTGAAGAAATAGGAAAATTTAGATTATTTTTAAAGACTGGATATATTTAAATCTTGGTGAGACATTCGTTTTTCCATCAAATTTGATTTCTATTTCTATTTTTGACAAATTTGGTTATTCTTGTTCATTTGGAAGTGAAAAACTTAGTATGTTTGATGATTCAAAATTGGTTGGTTCTGAATCTTTATCAAGTTATGATAATCTTTACTTGCTAGATATTACTTTTTTCATTTAATGAATTCCTGCATCTACACACATGATGTGTGATACAAAATTAACCAATGAGAATTCAGCTATTATATGGCACAAGAGACTGGGTCATATCTCTAATTGGAAGATTGAAAGACTTGTGTATAACAAAATTGTCAATCCAATAGATTTAAAAAATTATGATATTTGTTAATTTTATTATTAAGGGAAAATAAACCAATAAAAGAGGTTTGTAGCGAACAGGACTTTAGATGTCTTAGAACTTATACATACGGATATTTGCGCTCCATTTCCTATGGTTGCATGGAATGGTTAACAATATTTTATAACGTTCATGGACGAAATTTCTAGATAAGGCTACATATATCTCATTGATGAAAAGTCACATTCATTGGATGTGTTCAAATCCTTTAAGGCTGAAGTTGAGAATCAACTCAATAAAAGGATTAAATTGTAAGATTCGATAGTGGTGGTGAGTACTACAATACATATGACAAATCAGGTGAACAACTACCAGGACCATTTGCTAAATTCCTATATGAATGAAGTATCATCCCACAATACACCGCGCCGAGTTCACCAACAAAAAATGGTGTTGCTAAAAGGTGAATTAGAACTCTTAAGAATATGGTAGGGAGTATGATTAGTTATTATACCTTACCACAATCACTCTGGGAGATGCTTTTAAGACTGCAGCATATATCCTTAACATATTTCCAACTGAAGAAACTGATAAAACTCCTTATGAACTTTGGACGGGTAAAAAGCCAGTCTAAAGAATTTGCATGTTTGGGGGTGTTTAGTTGAGGTTAGGCCTTATAGGTTTAATGAAATGAAACTAGACATAAAGACCATCAGTGGATATTCTCATGAGTGTTGACATTGATTAGGATTTTATTCATGACTCTATTCAAGACACAAATCAAGACAATTTTGGAGAACCTCCCATTACATAAATTATTTCAAATCAACAAACTCTATAACATCAAGAACATGTACCAATAAGGAGATCCACTAGGGAAAGAAAGGTACAATTTCAGATGATTACACTGCATTTCTCCAAGAAAATAAGACTGACATTGGAGTGATGGAAGATGATCATATCAACTTCCATCAATCCATTAAAAGTTCAAATTCTCAAAAGTAGATAGATGCTATGAATGAGGAGACTATGTCCATGAGGAACGATGACGTGTGGGATGTCCAATTTTCCAGAAGGTGCGAAACCCATTGGTTGCAAATGGATATTTAAGACCAAGAGGAATTTAAGAGGCAATGTTGAAAGAAACAAAGCACATCTTGTTGCAAAAATATTTACATAAAAAGAAATCATCGATTATAAAGACACTTTCATTCCACTTTCTTTAAATGACTCTTTTAAGATTATAATGGTATTAGTGGCACATTTTGATTTTGAGTTGTATCAGATGGATGTAAAGATAGCGTTCCTCGATGGTGATATTGATGAGATGATTTATATGGTACAACCTGAAAACTTTGTTTCAAAAGACTAAAAAAAATGGTTTGCAAACTTAAGAAATCCATTTATAGGCTCAATCAAGCAGGCATCTAGACAATGGTATTTCAAGTTTCATCAAGTGATCATCTAGTTTGGTTTTGAGATGCATTTGGTCGATGATTGTGTATACCATAAGTCTTGTGGGAGAAAGAGATTTCTAGCTGTTTCAACCCAAAATATTACCGACGTCCAGAAAAATGCCTGGAACCTTGAACACCTTCTTGACCTGCGCACAAAAACACGTTAGAAAGGACCACCGGTGGTTTTCCGGTGGAAACCTCTCCGATGCTTAAGTCAGTAAAGCGTATGAGGTTTCTCTTAGCAAGCAAAGAAGGAATGAACAAAGAATGACATACCTCTCCTATCCTTGGGGCTGAGATATTTATACCTTTCTCTCTAGTGGGGACCCCAGCCGGGATCTCAGGGGCACATGCCGCGAATCAGGGATTGTCACGCAACCAATTCTGACAAGTGGTCCCACTTGTCTCCTTGGTGGAGATTAGGAAGTCAGGTCTGCCCTGATCCTTTTCTCATTTTCTTGTCGACAGCTCTGGTGCCAATTCTACCTCAGCACTATTTTCCAGAGGTCATCTTCCAGGTCATCTCTGTCAGGCCAGGAAATTTCTTGAACCCTAGTTGTCTTTGTCAGCTCGGACTGAGAGAGTCTAATCTGTTCTTTCTTCAAGACCAGCCTGACCATGCCTCCTTTTGGCTGCTTTGGATCAGGCTCACAGTTCTGACTCACCTCGAGCTGATCTTCCGACGACTCTTAGACATTTCCTCCAGAAGTCAATCCTGCATAATCTTTTCCATGGGGGAGATCAGGTCTTGCTTTGAGAGGAAGACCTGACCAAAATTACAAGCTACTCCTTGTCTAACCACGTTCATCTATTAATTTTGCCAGATCAAGTCTACCCACACCAGGTCTGACCTATTCATGGCCCATCAACTCCTCCCCCCAAATTAGTGAGGATAGAGCTGTAAAGGCTTTATTACTATCCTCAGATTGGACGGTCCCACTTGCTTTGGTGCTTCTCGTATTGATGCGAATCCTGAGAAATTCTCCTGACAACCATACCTAATTATTGTCATTAGTGGTGTCGGTTCGCATTCCCAAACGGTCTGTATTCCCACACATCTTCTCAAATACTGACAAGTTGGTGGCACATGTCCTTCTCTAGGAGGATTGGCTTTCCAGCTCATCACCTAGGGTACTGTCTTCATTAAATGAGGGGATCCCATCAAATCTCGCCTTTCTCGATTCCCGTTTTTCAAATTTATTCACTTGCCTTTTTTTCCCTCCACGTCTCTTTTTCCCTTCACTTTTCAAATTCTATTTTCACAACTTCTAAAATTCTCCCTTTTTCCTCTCTAGTACTCCACGAGTTTCTCCATTTTAAATTTTCTTCGTCCAGCTTCGATTTGTTCCATAACCAGGTACTTCCTTATTTCTTCTCACATCCTTTAATTATGTCGACTCCTTCATCTTCTAAATCGGATGTGGGGATTTCGTCGGAGCATCCGACGAATTCTACTTACTTCATAGATTTATCTTTATCTGAGTCAGCCCCGGCGGCTCCTCCGGCAGAGGTTCCGCCAGCTTTCCCTTACCTCTCTTGTGACAATGTCTCTTTAATAGTGAGTAACCAAACCCTTAAGGACATACACACTTCCTGCGATATTTCCGATGCATTCACCTTTACCATTCCGGCACCGGACGAGAGAGCTTCATCGCCTCCCCCCCGCCATCTAACTTTCTACGTGGACCAATTCCACGCCGGCCTGAGTTTACCCGTTCACCCTTTCATTCTAGCCGTCTCCCGGATGTACCAGATTCTGGTATACCAGTTCCTGCCTAACGCCTTCCGGGTTATGGTGGGCTTCCACCTGGCGGCGCAATTTTCTGGGATAACTCCCACAGCCCAACTTTTCTACTCTCTATTCCTATCCAAAGGCACTTCTGGATTTTTCTATCTTTCCGCCAGACCAGACGTCCACTTCCGGACAGGCCTGCCTACTTCTCACAAGGCCTGTAGAAAGAAGTTCTTCTACGTCCAGTGTTCTGGGGATTGGGGCTTCTCTACTGCCCCCATAAGCATTTTATCTGCACAGGCGCCCCTATCCCGGGGTGAGAGACCATCTCACATAGCCAAGAAAATTGCTACCCTTAACTCCACACCTCTGAATATATCCACAGTCCTTAAACCCGACCTCATTTCCTTTTTTATTTCTCAAAAATAGAGCGGACCTCTGCCTCCTCACATTGGTATACCCCAGCACTGTCAGTTCAGCTCTTTTTTGTCAATTGTTGATATTTATCGTTTATAACTCCATGTATTTTTTCTTATTTCAGTAAATATGTTGCAAGCGCGTCTAGCCGCCAAAGCGAAGAAAGATGCAGGAGGGGGTCAAAAGAGCCCTCTAGGAGAGTCTTCCAGAGCTTCTCCCACATCAGACGAGGTTACTTTGGCAGTACCTCCTGCGAGTCAGCCCCAAGAGCAAACCCAAACAGCTCCATCTACCATTTCTCCTCCCGGTACCGTGCGGAGGAACCCAGAGTTGGCGAGGGGAGTCACCCCTGAGTCGGCAGCTCCGAGCACAACAATCCTATCTTCAGGGAGTCCTGAGGAGGAGCAACAGCTCAATACGCAGAAGCGAAGACGAGCTGAGCCTCAGGTTATCTCTCAAGACCCCCCCGTGGCGGTGCTTCAAGTTCCTCCCTATCCCAATCAGGCCTTCTTTAACAGGTCTGTCATGAATTGCCCAAGGGAGGTCTCCAAGCAATACATGATGGGGCTAGCCCCTGCAGCTGATCGCCGCGTCGTGGAAAAAATGTCCGACCCGGAGATGGTGGAGACCTTCTGCCAGGCAGAGGCACAGGTGAGGTTTTTACTCCTCGTCGTACCCTTTTCTTTGCCTAAATTTATGCTCATCCCTTTCTTTTCTTCTTAGGCGGTGGTACTTAGGGCATCCCTGTTGGCCCGGGCCCGCGGTTCTCTGCTGCAAGCAGATCTGAAGAAGGAAGTTAAAGTTCTGAAGAAGCAAAAGCAGGACTTGCGGGCTAAGAAAGACGAGGAGATAGAGCTTCTTAAAGCAGAGCTGGATGGAACCAAAGCTGCACTGCGCGCGTCACAGGAATTTGAGGGTAGGCGCCATGCCCAGGCCATTCTCCACGAGGAAGAGATCAGAAAACTCAAGGACAAGGTCAGGGAAGCCAGAGCTAAAGGCGAGGCCGACGGGGAAGCCAAGGGCCATACCGAGGGGCGGGCAGAAGGAAGGCTCGAATTCCTTAACTCTGAGGAAGGTCTGCACTTGATTCAGCTGACCTGGGCCACCACACGCCGAGCTTTCCTAGGGTTAGTTGAGTTATATGACCTCCTGGTTCCTGAGGCCGAGGCCTTCTTATTCTTGGGTCTAGATGCTCATGCCAAGTGGGTAGCCGAAAACCCCACTTCGCCTTATGACAGGTCTGCTGCCATCACAGGCGCATCTGAGCCCACTTCTTTCTCTTACGTTGCTGAGGACGACCGTCTGCACCTGCTGGATGACGCGGCCTTTGCTGACCACATTCGCCAGACCCTCTGCTCTTCCTCCTTGACTTCCTCTCCCCCCCGGAACAATCGTTGGCAATGGTGGTGGCAAACTCTCCAACTTTTTCCGACTTGGGTGATTTGCAAGAGTCCACTCAGTTT